>WEKX01002054.1:10840-23689 GCA_013390025.1 Pitta sordida
TAAATGTTTTTCAGAATTGCTTGAACTTATTCAATAGACAGAATGGCAGAATAGGAAAAGCATGGAAAAATTTTAATGTGAGTCAACCATAAAATAAGCAGAGTTGTGTAGAGACCTGGTATGGTCATGATGCAAAAGGTACCACTCCCATAAAGGAAACAGAGAACTGTATTAGGCACTTAAAATTGATTTTCATATACTTTTTACTGCTATTTCCATAATATTTTTTCTAGCACTCACTTTATTTTAATATGATAAGTGGTCTTAAGTTTGATTTTAGGTGCAGAAATCAGTCTTGAACACTGGCAATGTGTACTATTTGCATCAAAATCTGAAGAGGCGGGGATTTAAGTGCATCTTCTACTTTATTTCTAGGCCCTCAAAGGGAAAATATAATCTGTTGGGATAAGTAGTGGTTCTTTTTCCTGAAGAGGTAGCTCTATTGCTGTTACATGTATATATATTGCATACCATTATTTTATATTCTCTTGATAAACATACTGAAAATAATGTTTCCTCAAGAAAGTTACAGTACACCATATACAATTGTTGTTAGCTATTCTATGAAATGTTATTTTTAAACTTTTTTCTGCAAAATTGTTGTAGAAATTTCATGTTTCACACCATGCATGTTTTCAACAAAAGAAAGGATATTAATTTGTTGTACATATAATTTATTTCTGGGCACTTCAAAACCAGGTTCCAAGAATAAACACTGAAGATGATTTTAAACTGCATGTGAGGGTGCAGGGGACAATGAATAAAATAGCAGCTGAGAAATACGTATTTTTCTAGGACAGTCTGATTCATTGCTCTAACTGATAATTTTTTGTGTAAACTATTCATGATATATGTAAACAATATATACGATGATACATGATGCAAGAAGATGCTGAATTCTAGGAACCTTTACAAAGAAAACTTCTCTTAAAATTATTTTGTTACCAGATTGGGAAAGGGATATAGGATAGGTGAACTTATTTAGCACTTATGAATAGATGAAAGAAGACAGGAGGATCTTAGGTTTCACAGTATGTATCAATAACAAATCAGTAGTCATTATTGTATGTTGTCATTTTCATGCGTATAAATAACAGTATGGCAACCCTTATCTTTGAGGAGCAAGCTGAGAGAATGAAAAAAACTGGTTATGTTTCTTTTTTCTGAGAAAACTACCTTACTAACTAGCTAAAGTGGCATACTTCTAAATGAAGTAAAAATGCAAAATATCACAACTCCTTAGTTGATCTAACTCTGTTAGATCATTATAGATGTTAGATTTAGATGTCATAGCTCTCACGGCAAAGCATCACTTGGCAGAATGACAAGGTGTATATCAGCATTTATAAGTTTAATTCTAAGGACCAAGCATCACATAAAAAAGTCATAGATTTTATTAATCTGTTAGAGGTGTATGCTGTTTTACTGGAGTGAAAAAAAAAAAAGAACAAAATCCCAGAAGCCAAACCTTGATTTACACAATATGGTAAATCCAGAGCTAACATTTTAAACCGATGAGACTATCACGTGTATAATTTCCATTTATAGCAACATGGATGTCAACGCAATAAAAAGGCCTCCAAAAGTCACCAATACCTTGTCAAACAACTTTGCTCAGTGCACTGTTTCCTAAACTAGATTGCCAAAATATTGGACACAAATCAGTGATAAAAGTCTAATTTTTACACATGCATGGGTTTGTACTAGCAGCTGGGCTACGGTGGTTATAAGGTGAGAAAAATTATTTATAAGCTTAAGATATGAGTTGATCTTAAGCTGATTTTAAATGCATAGGAACCAAATTATACTAAACCCCAAAAGTCATGCTCAAAGACTTCCATGCACTGAAGCAAATCTTTCAGCTGTCAGATGTCTGCTGTCACATCTTCATGCTGTAGAAACACACTGAGACAGGAAGCACTGAACAATGACAGATCTAAGTCATAAGTAATAAAGGGGATTTAGGAATTCTGAGGGTGTAAATTTAGCTTATTAATGGATAGTAAAAAAATATTTTATATTAACAGAGTGGCTTCAAACACAGAATAAATCCAGTTGGAATTATTTAAGGTCAACAAAAATCACTTTTGTTTACAAGAACCTTGGACAAATCAAGTCTTTGTAATCTACCTTATAAGATTCAAACAGGGAAAATGAACACCTTCTGCCATCATGATCATGTCAAAAGTGGTTTTCTTCAGAACAAAGTGGTCTCCCTGGTTTCTTCATTTTTCCAGAACATTCTGATTTGCTAATGTGTCACTAGAGGGTGCTGCAAAGTTGTTTTCTAATGTATTGTACAGATAAACTGTAGTGTTTATTTTAATGTTTCCAGATAATCCAGGTCTAAACTTAGAGGGTAGAAAGTCTTTATGAAGTTCTGATGAACTATCATTGTCTGGTAGGCTTGAATGTCATAATTTGCAGGAAAGCTAGATAAATTTTCTAGTTTCAATGAGAGACTCAAAACATGAGTTAACAATGAGAAGTTTTAGGTTTTCATTATGTCCATAAGAAAGGGTCTGATTTAGAGTATGTAATATAACACACATAATATGTGACCATTATCATGATATTATGTTAAGTCAAGAAGACTAATTAAGAGAGTAAACACTGTACTTTTGTAGAAAGACTGTATCTTGAGTCTTTAATATAATATTGAGGACCAGGGTTTGTTGTTTTTTCTTTTCCCCCCATTGTTTTAACAAAGACTTCTAAATGAGAACAGAGCAATGGAAGAAATATTGTATGGTATGGTGTTAGCTTAAATGGGTATAAATCATATAAATAGCAGCCTAATCTGAGCTATAATCTGTACTAATGGCCGGTTAAAGATGGTGAAAAACATTGTGACTTTACTAAATTACAGTGAGGGTCACTTACAATATCTAGTCTGTAACTAGACAATATATGGACTTCTGGCATTTTAAGATATTGTGAGAAATAACAAAGAAAACAGAAACAAATTAAAAGCCTTCTGTAAGATAACAAGTGCTGAAGAGTGATACAGAAGTATATGTAATTCATGTACTAGTATTATTGGCATAATTGCAGTCAAAGACAGTTGAGAGGTGACAGGAGTACATGAAAGTGAAGGATAATAAAGGACATCCACCTTATTCATGTATATCCTCCTTGCCCTCTTTTGACAATTTTCCCCCCAACTTTCCTTTGCTGTGATAGCTTTATTAAGATTAGTTTCCATTGCATTTACAAACCACTTTTGCCCAGTAACAAACAAAGTTTGTACATATTGTTTTTGAATAGAAAGGGACTATTACAAGACACTGTAATGTTTTTGGTGATCTATTGAACCCCTGGGATCTGTTGGCACAACAATGCAAGCTACTGCCTCTTCTTGCAACACTGGAGCTCTGACATACATGCTGTTGGAATCAAAGGTTTCCATCTGGGGGAGCAAAGCCCTAGACGTGTCTTTCAGCAAGGAAAAAGCTGCCTTGCCCCAAAAAAGGGATAACATGGTTGTGAACTTGATGCATTCCTTGGAAAAGAATTTCAGGAACTATCTTTTTGACTGCAGTCACTTGCAAGCAGATGCTGTTCATCTTCTTCCATGGAGCTGCCACTACATGAATGTATTCATGCTCCAGATGAAGAGCAGCTCTGCGTGTAGCTCTGGCCCCATGTGTTGGTATATGGCTCCTACTGAGAAGCATCCCCTGCTGCTTCAGCTTTCAAGCTACCCTTCCTTCAGCACCTTGCATTGCCCAAACTGTTCTAGCCTTCATCAGAGGTAATTCTCTTTACTTTTTCTGTCAGACTCAGATGGATTTTTTCATCAGGCACCAAAGCAAAGCAGTGCAAACCCTTGCAAAGTATTCTATGTTACTGTTGGAATCTATGAGTTCTTCACCATGCTTTTCAGCCATTTAGGGCTTTGAAAACAACATGAAAGGGTCAGAAATAGGGTGGAGGGGAATATTCTCTGCAAGGTCACAGAAATTACCTAGTTATTATTGACATTTTTGCCTCTTACAACCACCTATCTAAGAACAGAAAGAAATTACTGTCATTTATCTCCTTCAGTGGATCCTAACCCTGTCACAAACTGAAAATTATTTCCTTTTCACAATGGATAGTGCTATATCTGAGCAGTAGTTAGTTACTATGTCAGTGCAAAGCAATATGCAACTCTGACAAGTAGCTTATTGACACAGTACATAGTCATTTCTCAGCTGTAACAATTGTGTCAATACACACTTGGGAAGTTTCTAATTCATGGAAAAGCTATTAGTAAGTGATATGTCATTCTGGAGAGACCTCTAGTCCATAGGTTCTCACATACATGGTTTGCTTTAGCAGTGAATTGTTATATAAAAAAATTAATATATTAAGCAATTAATGTAGTGTACTTAATGATAAATACACATCCTAAAAACGGTAGAATGAAACATAACACTAGGGAAATTTAAAAGGTAGATCTTACTGTTATATTAACAGAAAAAAAAATCAATCATTTATCCTATTTTGACAAAAAACAACAGTAACATTTCTGGATTTCCCTTTCAAAGCATTTGAGCAACAGCCGTGATGAAAAAACATTTACAGAGTGTCTTCATTTTTCACTTTATTCTTTTATAACTTCATAATATCAAAACCAATTTAAACCTGTATTAATAAAAATGCTTTGAACTGAGACCTTGCATGTCAATGTGGAACACAGAATGAATTTTTACTGTCAAGTTATGATCCTCCAAATTAGAAGTTGCTTTATAATTGAAATGCTGATACAGACTTCTAATTGTAGGGGTGTTGGCAGGTGCTGCTATGCTGGCATTATATTAGCAACTTTTCCATGTGAGTCTTGTTCATTAAAGGTTATGCTTATATCATATGCATACAGATTACAGGTTGTAGAGTGACAGCTGTGTAAAATCGGTCAAATTAGAATACACACTATAGAGGCAAACAGTCATGTATTAAACAGATTAAATTCATATCCTTCAAAGTTTCTATCATTTGAAAAATATACATGGTAAATATTTTTATAGCTACCTGCTTAAAAATAAAACCATTTCTGAAATGGTTTCTGATACAGCAGTAATAATAAAGGGCAAAATAAAAATAAATATCTTTTAACTAAACATTAAATTAGCTCTACTATAGTAGTTGACTGTTGCAAGTGAATGTTATAGAGCATGGATCTAATTGCTGTAGTGTTCCAACCCTCCAAGCAGTGCAGATGTTATGCAAATAGATTTGTGTTCCTTTTCAGTCTGTAAAATGTGGTAGTTTTTGCAAAATCAGAATGGATATCAACACACATGCAAACATGCAGTTAAAGAAAAAGGATTAAAAATGCACTGAATTCCCCTATGCCTGGTTACTAGAAAAACCTTTCAAAGTACAGGCTTCTTTTAAGTAGTATTAGAGAAAGATCCACACCAAAACTCTTGATCAAAAGGTAGATAGATAAAATTTGGATTCAAGGCTTACTCAGCTGCTGGGTCTCACTGTAGGTTTGTGCATATTGAGAATGTCTGGGCCATGCAGTACCAGTGTGGTATGCTGCTACAAATGTCTTCAGAAGCCTATTCTATCCTGTCTCTATCCCGTAGAAAATCATGGTCCCAGTGTACAAAATACTGATACGTCCTGCTGGTCTGTGTTACCTTATTTCCATCAGTGTCTAATGAAAATTTACTGCACAAGTGCCCTAGGGGTGAGACTTGTGTAGATGATGAAATATTAAAAAATTTCCCAGTTTTGCAAATTATGAATCTTCTTTCAGCTTTCTAATGTTTCCATATGCCTTCAGTGGGGGAATTCCAGCTATTCAGTTGTACACTGCAGATGTTAGTACACTTAAATTATTTAAAATACAAACAAATGCATAACCAAAATGCAAAGAAACATTTTAACCTTTTTTACCCTTTTTAAAAGAAAAAAACTAAATACAATTTATTGAGATTGAATTAGTATTTTCTAATTTACCCAAAGATAAACAAGAGAGCACCGGTGATACAGCTATAATGCCTTTATAAATTGCTGAAATATCTCCTGCCTGCCTGCCATAAGTAACTTCCAGCTAGTTAAATAAATGAACATGAAAAGCACTTTCTTTCAGAAGTCTACATTAACCATTAATAAATAAGGAATTAAACCGAACACTAATAATACATTTGCTTCACTCGGTGTCTGAGACTTTTTCCACCACACTCACAGTTGCAGACCTGGTGCTTTACCTGCATAAGTGCATGAGTTTCCTCAGTTATTACTTGAAATATCTTTAAAACTGACCTTTTTATAATAAAATAAAAGGATATGAAATAGGAAAACACAAAAATTCTGTTATTCTAAGCATACAGAAATGTCAGTCTGATTTCACCTCTGCCACCTGGGGAACTTGTTCCAACAGGCTTATGTCCTGCTTACGCTGGGGACACCAGAGTACTCCCGGTGTGGTGTAATGAGGGCAGAATAGAGGTAGAATCACCTCCCTCAATCTGCTGGCCATGCTGCTTTTGATGCAGCCCAGAACATGACTGGCTTTCTGTGCTGCAAGTGTACATTGCTGGCTCATGTTGAGCTTCTCATCAGCCAAAACCCCCAAGTCCTTCCCCTCAGATCTGCTCTCAAGCCATTCTTGTCCCAGTCGCTATTTATGCTTGGAATTGTCCCAACCCATGAGCAAGACCTTGCACTTGGCCTTATTGAACCTCTTGGGATTCACACACAACCACTACTCAAATCCATCAAGACCCTTTTGGATGATATCCCTTCCCTCCAGTGTGCTAACTGCACCACACAATTTGGTGTCATCAGGAAACTTGCTGGGGATGCACTCGATCCCACTGCCAGCACAGCAGACAAAGATGTTAAGGTGCGCCGGTCCCAATACCTCCAAACAATTGTTTGAATTGTCTTTTCTTGTGTTCAGATATTTTCTTAATACCCTTTCTTTAGTTTTGGCATAAAGTAAGATCCTCTGAGGATTAGTGGTATGCTATACCTTGAATTAATGGCCAAACTTGCAGTAATTTTTCCCTTTTGCTTAATTGTCAAGCAGCAAAAGCAATTACATTTTTGGGTTTTATTTTATTTTCATACTTTTTTTGTTAACATCAGAGTTTATATTGCGTTTGAAAATATTCTCCCTGTCTCTGTAAGAGTAAGGAAGCAAAACAAATCCAATTGTAATGAATAAGTCTTGGTTTTGAGGTAAGGTACAGGGTAGAAGAAAGAGATGTATATATTCAAATGTCTCAGAAAAATGATTTCTCAAAACATATTAAGAGATTTTGCCAAAAATAAAATTAGAATGATGTGTCTTCCCTCTGCAGAAAATTGCATCTGTTCAACAAAAGCAAAAATACCTGAATGTCAAAAATTCTCAGCTGAAACATTTTATTCACATCTGCTGATAATAATGTCCCTTGGGTATTCAGAAGTCTCATGCCACTACTCTCTGTAGGTTTGATACATTAGCAAAGATTTTTCCCCTTGGTGCACTTTTGGCTAACATTTAACATGACAATTTTTTTAATGTACTGAGTTTTCAGCTCCTAGGGGACAAATATATCTATTTGTTAAAAGTTGAAACTACTATGGAATAAATTCAGTGATTTTGTAAGTCAAATATTTTACATAGAAAACAACCTACTTATCAGGAAGCTTTATTTGTAATCTTGGCATTACAAAGACCCAGTGCTACGGAGTACGATTCCAGCCAACTCACTAACCTGCAGACTGGGTTTAAAACTTCAACTACTCCATGAGAGAGGTTGGTATTGTGGAAAACAACGATTTTAGAGAAAAAATTTTGCTTTCTCTTTCAGGAATAATCACAAGGATTGTTTGTTCACTCATAAAAAATCCACTTTAGTACAGTGGTAAGTGTCCCAACCTGGCGTGTGGGAGACCTGGGTTCGATTCCCGCCAGGGAGACAGTGTAAAGAGTTGGACTCGATGATCCATGTGGGTCCCTTTCAACTCAGAATATTCTGTGATTCTGTGATTCTGTGATTTGTAATGCAGAAAAGGGCCTTAGTCCATTGAATCAAGTCCGTTCCAACTGAATTAATTGATCTTAAAGATCTTTTCCAAGCTAAATTATTCTGAATAATGCATTGAAATATACTGAAATGAATTTATATTTCCCACTCTATGCTGTTTGACTGCATACTATTCTTCTTAATTCAATGAGTCAGAATTATTCCCAAATTAGAATTGAAATCTTGGAAACTCTAAGGATCGAGGGAAGGTGTTGATGAGAAAAAACATCATAGATTTCTGTGGTCCACATTCAATGATTTCTGACTTTGATTGCACTGAATCCAAGATTAGAAACACTATGCTTTATAAGTCAAATTTTCTCCTAGTATAAATGACAGAAAGGAGTGAGCATGCTTTAGTGGGAAATTTGGCTATTGAATTTCTCATATATTTGTATGGTGAATGCACTTGCTAAGTGTTAAGTTTATCAAAAAACACAGCATTCAATACGGTGAAGAATGAAGTTCACAGGTTCACAGGTTACTCTGAGTTGGAAGGGACCCTCAGGATCATCTAGTCCAACTCTCCACCAACTAGAACATGTCACTGAGCTCCTCATCCAGTCTTCTCTTAAACACNAGTTGACACATTAAAATCAAGTTGAAAGGATCCAATCAATCTTGACCATATTTTAGTCATATATCTTGTAAGCACATGACCTTTCAAACAAGTATGTTTTAATTTTTAAAAATGCATCAGCAAGAATAAAATTTAATCATTTTGATGAGGTAAATTTAGCATCTCTAAACAGAGTTTATTAAAGGATTTTTTAAATATGCCAGGGTTCATCAAGTTCAAAGAAAATTATATTAACTATTTTCCTCTTTAAATATCTTGAACAACAACCAGTTGCAAAAGTTCACTTAGCAGTATCCAGAGAAGGAGATAAATTCAACAGTAACCATGGAAATCTAATGAGTAGTATCCCACACATTCACCATAACTCTCAACATGCGTGCAGAATAATAGCTTTTGTTGATGTCTTATTATGCCATTCATCAAATTGTAAATGAAATATTTTTTTTTCACATTTTTATACAGTATTTAAAATATCTTGTATATATTATTTTGTATACTTTGGGCTTAGCTGGAAGATCTATGAGTGGAGTCATCACCAGAAACTGACAGACTTCTGAATCTCTGGGCATGACACACCCAAGACACATTTTCAAAGTAGAAAATAGCACCTGAAACCTGATTAGAGAAGAGTTAGTTCTGGAAATAATAATTTGATTAGAATGCTCTGTTATGTGCTAGAAGTGAGGAAGTAAATTACAATAGGAATTAAGCATTCTATCTACTGTAATACCAGGAGCAGGCCTGAGCTCTTGTCTGAACCTAGAAACAAAGATGTTCTGTGTCCATCCAAAGATTACAGAAATCACTTGAAAAGCTCAGGTACTTGAGGCAGTGCTAAAGAATGATAACTGCACTCTTCATTGAAATGCTTTTCATTTAGCCCCGTCATTTGGAGATGATGAAAAAGGGGAAATGAAAGGTAAAAGACAAATGTACCTACATAGAATAGTGAGAGTATGCATGAAAGATGATCCTACACAACGTACCAAATATAGCTCTAAAGCAAAGATTTAGGATTTAATGAGAGTGTCAGTGGTGGTTAATGCAGTGCTCTGCATGGGATATAAATGAGGCCATACCTTCCCATGGCAATGAAAGTGTAATTTCAAATTGTCTAGGATATCAACATGCAACAACTCTGTGCCAATATTGAACTTGTAACATCAATTACTGCATTTTAATTACTGAATAAATTATGTTGCATATAATAGAAACTAAATTGAAAGTACTTTGTAACTTTTCAAATGCTAAAAATAAAATGGCTGTAGACTAGAAAAAAATCTTTTTTTCTCAAAACCCTGAAAAAATAATAAAAACCAGTACTTTCCTGAAGTTGATAATTTTATTTAAAACAAAATCCAAGAAAATTGGAATAAAAGAGACATGTTTTCCTTCTGATTATGTTTTTCCTTTTCCTCAACTCTTAGCTCAAATAGTCTCAACAGTAGGGCAACTTGGACAACATCATCTGACCTGTTCAGAACACTAGAAGTATGAGTTGGATATATATTGCTGAATAATCAGAATTTTCTAGTGCTCAATCTCTAGTGTGAGCAAATACACTATACTGAAAATTTAATATCTTTGCAATAATTTTAATATAGAACAGAATAAAGCTGTGCTGAAAAAGGCTTACATTTAAATAAATTATAGCAAACTAGCAAAATGCAGAGGTTCAGATACAGGGTGAATTGTGGGTATGAGGCAACTTTGTCTAAAAAGGGTTTTAAACATGTTTATCTCTGAATTCTTGAGGACTGAAAAGAAAATCATCAATAAAGGGAGCAACAGAGGAAGATAGCTTTTTCACAGAGTCAACAAACCTTTGTAAGGGCAGATCCACCACATAATCCTTATTTACTGGAGTCTAAACTCTTGTAGGCAAATGTAAATATTCAGCACAAGGATGTGTGCACAATGCAGACATTCTTTATTCCTTTAGAGTAAGACCTCTTCAGTATAGCTCATTGTCAATACAAGATAGCTGTCTGCGTAGACAAAAGAAAAAAACATTGTCCACTGTACACTTTATCTCTTGCCCCAAAATGATGTTTATTCTATATCGAAATGTCTTTCTCAAGTCTTGGCATCAAGATATTTTCATGTAAAAAATATGCACAAACAATATCCTTATTACAGATTCCACAGTGGGTTTTATTCAGGTCTCTAAATGACGTTTTTAAGAAAAGCCTATTTTGTGTTTGTTATGCAGTTTCCACATTTCTAACATTTGATAACATTTTTAAACAAACTGATCAGGACTTCCTTAAATTATTGTGACATATAGAGACAACACAAATAAATATGACCACTAATTATACTCAGTTCTGGAATGCACAATGTGTGGCAATATTTCAAAATTACGCATTGTCTAGTTCACTGCATATTGTCAATGTGCTCTAGTTTGGTATTGTGAAGTTTTACTGAAGTTGATTAGCATTTTGCACTATGCAGTATAAACAGCTTGAATGTATAACAAAAAAACAAGGATGGGGAGATGGGGGGGGTGTGTTTCTTTAGAATATTATTATTTAATCTTCTAAAAAAGGTTTGTATGTCATATTTTGTCATCTGAAAATTATTTTGTGATGCCTCTAGCACACATATTGCTTCCCTAGATAGTGATTGTCTTCAGATTTCATTACAAACAGAAGCCTTCAGGGAAGAATCTTGCCTAATGAAATTAAATCATTATATAGGTTTATTCATTAATAAGGTACTTTGTAAAAGATTATTTCTCGATGGAATATATAAGTGCAGACACGTTGTTTTGACAGTCATCACAGCATATGAGAAAGAGTAGGAGAGAAGAAGAGAAGAAGGGAGGGAAGGGAGGAGGAAAGACAGGGCTGAAAGAGAGGAAGAGAAGAAGAAATAGCTTTTGGTCATCCCTATCTATTGTCCCATTGACATGTACTGGGAATCATTTGACCTCAGCAAACCATCTGGTTACTCATCTGGTTGTTTACTGTACGATACATGGAAGATCACTACAGGACTGCAAAGAGTGAAAATGTGCCCTACAAAGTTTTGTACATCTTTGGTGTCAATGCAATTCAGATAATCACTAGAGGGGCTGGACTTGATATAAAGAAATTGGATTTTAACACCTGTTCTTATTTTGTCCCTTAATTTATTATTTTTTTTCAAAATCAGAGAAATTGGTTCACGTGTCTCTTCAGAGACTCAAACTCTTTTTTTTTTTTTTTTTAAATAGTACACTCTGTACCGAGCTTGAGGTTACACACAGAATCACACAGAATATTATGAGTTGGAAGGGATCCACAAGGATCATCTAGTCCAACTCACCATCTAACACCTAATAACACCTAACATCTAACACCATCTAACATCTAACTAATTACATGTAATTGTGTAAGTAGGAAGACCTTTGTTTTAGAAAAAAAAAATTAATTAATAAATCCAAGAAAAGGGTTGTTATAACTGCTTACAACACCTTAAGAGCTACTTCTAGTCAAGATTCAGATCATACACTGGTAATAGTTTCCCCTGAAATCTATTTTTTTTATTTGTAAATATAGTTTACTTCCTACAAATTGGATTCTTAACTGTGTTTCAACATAAGGTAATATTTAAAGATTAAAAGAAGAAATGTCTAATTACTTTCCAGTCACCATCAGCAGGGTCATTAGATGTCTGATGCATCATGGAGTCTCATTTGAGACTTTTACAACTGGAGAGTATGATACATATCTTTCTTTTGATTTGCTCTCATAAAAGATCTTGTATTGCCTACAGACTTAGATTTATAAGCAAGAAAATCAGAATATTACCTTGGAAGAGCAAAACAAACTGCCCGCAGGACAACTGGATCAGAAGGGTCATGGAAGGAGTTGGGGTGCAGTATAACCCCCTTGTAATCCTAGAGGAGGTGGTTAGAGACTTACTGAGTGGCTTGGACCCTCATAAGTCCATGGGACCAGATGGGATCCATCCAAGGGTGATGAAGGAACTAGCAGATGAACTCGCCAAGCCACTTTCCATAATTTACCAACAGTCCTGTCTTACTGGTGTTGTACCACAAGACTGGAAATTGGCCAATGTGACGCCCGTCCACAAGAAGGGTAGGAAAGATTCACAGATTCACAGATTCACAGAATATTATGAGTTGGAAGGGACCCACAAGGATCATCTAGTCCAACTCACCATCTAACACCCGTACAGAGACCGAATGCGCATCCCAGAGTGTACCTTATGGATATAAATCAGATGATACGAGCAACTGTAGATCAG
>WEKX01002057.1:417-13214 GCA_013390025.1 Pitta sordida
GATGGTGAAGGGGCTGGAACACAAGCCCTATGAGGAGCGACTGAGAGAGCTGGGGTTGTTCAGTCTGGAGAAGAGGAGGCTGAGGGGAGACCTTATCGCTCTCTACAACTACCTGAAAGGGAGGTGTAGCCAGCTGGGTGCCGGTCTCTTCTCTCTGGCTACAAGTGATAGATCAAGAGGACACAGTCTTAAACTGCGTCAGGGGAGATTTAGACTGGACATTAGAAGGAACTTTTTCACAGAGAGGGTGATCTCTCAGTGGAATGGGCTGCCCAGGGAGGTGGTGGAGTCACCGTCCCTAGAGGTGTTTAAGAAAAGGTTGGATAATGTACTTGGTGGCATGACCTAGATATTAGGGTAGTGTGTTATAGGTAGGACGGTGTGTTGGTAGCAGGATGGCAACAGGTTAGGTTAGGTTAGGTAACAGGTTTGACTAGATTAGATTAGGTAATAGGTGATAAATTGGACTTGATGATCTCTAAGGTCTTTTCCAGCCTTACTGATTCTGTGATTCTGTGATTCTGTAACTTTGAAGCCTTTTGTGACAATGACCTGAAAACTCAAGGCAATCTGCAGGCTTCCCGATCTTTCTCAAATGTTATTTAGCTATAAAAGCAAGAAATTAGATGAAAAACAAATCCTCAAACAAAACAAACAAACAAGCAAAACACCACCCAAAAGCCCCCCAAACCCCAAACCAACAAAAAAACAACCAACAAAAAAACACCCAGGGAAAAAAACCACAAAACAGCAAAACAGGATAAGATAATATAAAATGTATGTAACTTTATTTAAACTTAAAAACATTATTTGCAAATGCAGGAGCAGTTAAAATGGTTTTGAATAAGAGTGCTAACCATGTGGAATATTGTTTGCACTTCCTCTGTCTTTTGTGACAACAATTTGAAGCATGCATTCTGTGTCAGAAAAAGCAAAGAAACATAGGAGCTGAGCGACAAAAGACAGAAATGAAAAATGAAGCAAAGTTAGTTTTTTTTGAAAGTGCTTAGGAAATCAGTATTGCAATGTAATAAGGGACAGAGGAATATAACTAATCTTAAAAAAACCAAAAAGTCAGTGTCTGCATCATTCCTCTCTTAAGTTTCATAAAATATTAAGAGGATCATCTGTAATGAGTGATGAATGAGGACTGCTGTTTTAAATTGAAGCAGTGAGTAAAAATTAAGCCTCTGTTGAACTCCCTTAACATTAAAATGAAGTTCTTTGACCTTGAAAATTGGCAGCTATGAGGAATCCCAAAAGTCTGTAGTGTCATGTAAAGATTTTATTAAAACCTTTCTCAGGGTATTGCTCGATGAAGCAGTAATGTCTGTGATAGAGGTCAGCTTTGTCTTCAGAATCTCTGATGAATCTGAATCTGAAATACTAGTCTTTATTAATGAAATGATACTATAAGAGTACTTATAACAATAAGTGTTCTTAACTAGTGGTCCTAATTTTTTCTTGGCTGGTTGTGCTCTCATACCTGGATGCTACTGAACGCAGAACCCTGTGTAGGTCTGGCAGTCTTAGTGTCCTCCACATGTGTGTCACTGGCTCCTCCATGCCTATGTGTCTATGTGTGTTTATCTGAGACAAGAGTACAGCTTTGCTGCTTGCTTATTGAACCTTCTACCAGCAGTTTGCAGATGCTTGATTGGGAAAGAGCATGTAGGTGAATTTCAAGGCTTCCATCCAAATCTATTCAGATTTGCAGGGCTGAAGAGAGTATCTTCCAAGGAAAATAAAGTAGCTGCCATTATTTAAAGTATCATGTCCCATGTTTTTGATGTCCAAACCCACATAATTTTTGTGGGTTTTTTTTAACTCCAGACCATTCTTACCCTTTCCCCTTGCTCCATTGTCATGTTCTTAGATTTTTTAAGTTATATTTACACCAACAGATCTCCAGACCATAAACTAGGTCTACTTCATACATATATTTCATATAAAGTCCTAGGTGTTTACTTGGGTGAAAAACCAAATAAATAATATTTCATGTACAAAAATAGATTTAAATAGATTTATTTTAAAATATATGTAACTTTTTTAAAATACCTTCTATAATTCTATGTTATAACAATTATATAATTTTATTGTTTATCTTTGGGCACTTACTAGCTTCAAGGCATTTGAGTCAATCTGTCACAGAAATACTCTTTATAGCTTGATGGGAATCCCTCCAAGACATAAGAACTCTTTGGAACCTCACCTATCATGAAGAAAAAGAGTTTTCATATCCCTTAAAGCAGGTACATCAGTTAGTTGTCAGAAGTTTAGCTGTCAGAATAACCAAAAAAAAATAACCAAAACTAAAGACTGGACTAGGCACACATGAACATGATGTCAGAACCAAGAAGCGACAATGACCAAATCCTTGTATAATATAGTCCTTGTATAACATAATCTTTGTGGTTTATATACGAATCTTTTGGCCTTAAGAAATTTCCTTTACTTCATAGCAGCTAAAAATCCTTAGTCTTTACTTATTTATTTACTCACAAAAACATTTAAGCACTAAAATTTTTGTTGTATTGTTTGTCAGTCTTTGGAGAGAGAAGTGAGCAAGAGTGTCAAGATTTAGAAATAAATCTCTGTTGTAATATTCATGATGTTGACCATTTCTTTTTGTCAGACCAGTGGGGAGAGCATGACAATTTATAGTTTTAGCAATTTGGATATAGCATTTATTAAAAGCTACATTTAAAGTTCTCTGTAGGACAGTCACTCCTACTGTCTGATTTTATGATTAGGATTTGCATTTATAAGGAATTTACCGCATGAAAGGGATTTCATTTGATTGAACAGTTAACTGTTGTAGAAGCTCAGACTGACTTTACGGCTCACAAAGGACCACCAACCAGCTTTCTTTACATTTGCATTCTCAATTTGCCTTTCCTGTGTTTTTCTCAAATGTGAATGAGCAGTACTGATCTAGAAAATAGCATGATATTTTAAGATAAAAACTACTGCAAGGGTTTTGGTTTTGGACTGGATAATTCATTAAAGATATAAAGTGATTGCTATATATATATTATTTGCCCTCTCCATATAACACAGTTCTGTTCTATGTTCAAATCCTCCATATTCTCCTCTAACCTCCTTGTAAAGTTTGAGATAAGGTTGCTTTTCCATTCGTATAGACTATTAGACCTTTTGAATGTAATTTTATTTCACAAGTAAATCTCTTACTGAACTCTGCACAAGGAGAAATGACTGCCTGGAACACAAAGGTGGAACTCAATTGCAACTTTTTAATTTCTTGCCCCTGTGTTCCATTTATTATTTTTCTTTTCTTATCAAATATCGATATGTATTTCAAAGCACTATGGAAACCGTAGAGTGAGCTTTTTTCAGGTGGTTCCTCTGTTTTTAATTTAAGAGTTAATATTAACTGTGTTATTAGACTGCAGCACAGTAAAATCTGTGACTAAATTAGTAAGCTGGGTGACACAATACAAAAGGATCTCATGGCAAAACCGTTGCTGTTGAGAATCCACATTACTTGGGAGCTTTACTACAGATTTTCTCTAATTCATGACTTTTCAGTAAGTATCCATTATTATCTACACTCATAAGAGTCACCTTTCTGGTTAGTTTCATCAAAAAATAAATGAATTGGCAAAGATAGAATTCTAAAAAATGCCTCAGAATCTTAACCCCTGATCTGCTAGCTTGCTGTAAATTAAATTAGTTTATATTTATTAGAAAAGCCTATACTACTATAAAGTCTGAAATTAGTTTTGTATGAAATACTCTAGAGTTTATGAGACCAAATCCTTGGTCCATGGTTTTGCTCTCATTGTTTCACTGCACTGTCCTGAATGATCATCTAAGAATCAGCACTTTCAACTCTCTGACATCCATTCTTCCTGCTCAGAGTTAAAAAAGGCAAATAGGGAATTAGAGAAAATAAGAAACTGACATATAAGAATGATGCATCTTCATATTATGATGAACTAATGCATCTGGACCATACCACAGAAAACTATGTCCTAGTTATACCAATGAAGACTCACTAATCCAGAGGATACCTGCAATGCTGCGCTCTGTCATCCACAGATTCACAGATTCACAGAANATCCATGTGGAAAGCAGGAGCAATTAGCTAGATTAATTTAGAAAAAAACAAATTAGTCTGTTTTGACCTTCATTTAGCAAGAAAGGGGCTGTGTCAAAGCAGCAATTTAATACTGTAGTTTCTGCAGAAACTATCATAGATTATGGCAGAACATAAGTCCAAATGAGAAAACATGTAACAGGACAAAATTATTCAGTATTAAATGGCAATTGCTTCATTAATTGCAGCAAGGGAGAGAGCGCTAATTTAATGGAGAATTTAAAAAAGTAAAAGCTCATGAGACAGTACTCTTATAAAAGTGGATGCTCCTGGTTGGGCTGTTTAAGAACATGCAATAGAATTTAGATACTTTCTCAGAGGAGAGAATAATTTCCTCTCTATGAGTCGACTAAGTTTTCATAGCTCTGCTTTTATTGGTTCAAAAAGAAGATATCTGTAGGGTTTCCTTGTCCCCTCAGGAGGAATAAGGTAATGAAGAAAAGTTTAAATGGTACTTTGTCTCCACTTTTTGTTCTAGGCATTAAGCAACTGTGCTGCAACTTCTATTCACAGGTTCACAGGTTATTCCGAGCTGGAAGGGACCCACAGGATCATCTCCTCCAATGCCCAAGCGAATGCCCCCCCAGGGATCAGGCCCACAACCCTGGAACCACGGGCACCACACTCCATCTATCCAAGCCTCCCACCATCTAGACCATGTCACTGAGCTCCTCATCGAGTCTCCTCTTAAACACCTCAAGGGATGGCGACGCAACCACCTGCCTCGGCAGACCACTCCACTGAGAGATCAATCTCTCTGTGAAAAATCTCTTCTTAACATTCAGTCTAACCCTCCCCTGGCATAGTTTAAGGCTATGTCCTCTTGTTCTGGTGTTGTCAGCCTGAAAGAAGAGATTCTCACCCACCTGGCTGCAACCTCCCCTCAGGTAGTTGTAAACAGCAATCAGAACACCTTTGACCCTCCAGGCTGAACAACACCAGTTCCCATAGTTGCTCCCCATAGGACTTGTTCTCCAGTCCTTTCACCATCCTTGTCACCCTTCTCTGGACCCTCTCAAACAGTTCAACATCCTTCTTAAACTGGGCAAACCAGAACTGGACACAGTACTCAAGATGTGGTCTGACCAGCGCCGAATACAGGAGAAGGATAACTTCCCTAGTCCGACTGACCACACTGTTCCTAATACAGGCCAGGATACCATTGGCCCTCTTAGCCACCTGGGCACACTGCTGGCTCATTTTAAGTTTCCTGTCAATCATTACTCCTAAATCCCTCTCCATTTCACCACTCTCCAGCCACTCATCCCCCAGCTGATAGCAATTCCTTCAACTAGTGGAAATAACTGAGAGAAAAGTGGAGAAAAGGAATAAAACAGGGTGTTAGGCAATTTGGCCAACTGTGTTTTCCTTCAAGAAGCTATCAGATGTCAGCTAGAGGATGAGAATCATCCCGTCAAATAATTGCAAAGCAATGTTTAGCTCACATAATCATATACAGTTATCCTCCGACTTTTGAGTAGCCATGAGTCTCCTTCCCTTGTATGAAGCCCATAAATCATGAAGGTAATGAGCTCATGAATATGCAATTAAGACCTGCCCATCGCTTCGCCCTCCCTCAGCTCTGGAGCAGCTGCGGGGTATTCCTGGAACCTCCTTGTGCCATGTGACCAGTCAGGTGAGTGAAGGGGGTCTTCTCTGCCCTGTCCTCACCCAGGGAGTCCCCAGGAATCATGAGGGAGGGGTCCCTGCGGCCATGATGCCACCCCAAGGAGTTCCAGATTTCTGCTGCCACCACTGCCGCAGCTGCAGTGGGCTAAGGAGCCACCATGGGGATGTGCTTCTGACCTCTCCCCATGGTGTTTCTTCCCCAGCACTGGTGCCCGTGGCACTGCAGCAGGGAGTGCAGCGGGGAATGCAGCGGAGAGGGCCCCAGTCCCACTCCGGGCATGACCCTGGCCCCACCCTGAGGGGCAGCCAAGCGGAAGCCAGGGTCCTGATGGCCAGTGCCAGGGCTCTGAGCAGCAGCACAGGGGACGAGGATCAAGGCTCCCAGTCATGACTGGTAGGGGTAGCAAAGCTGCTGCTGCAGACAAGACTGCTGTCAGCACCAGAGGAATTAGTGCCATGACTGCAGCTTTGGCATCTGCAGGAAGCTTCCACCCCACTGCTGGGCTTGCCTGTTCCTGTCCCGGGATGTTGACCCAGCACTGCATCCCCCGCTCCTGTGGACAATGTTCCCACATCTGTCTGGCTCTGCCCCTGCCAGAACATCAAGCTACCAAGCTGTGTTGAAATATGGCTGCAGTCTGTCACTATGGTAACAGTGCTGCTTAGTCCCAGCGGAGGCAGGGCGGAGGAACCCCTATGGCCCCTGACACCACTGTTAGGATCATAGAGATCAGCACCACAACTGCTTCGGCACCTGCGTCAAGCACTGCCTCAAACTCCTCCACTGCCACCACGGCAAGCGTTTGATCTGGCCAGAGGGATCTTTGCTGCTGGAGACAGGGGGAAAAGCCTCCTCCACGATGGGCAGAGACATGGCTTCAATCCTGAAAGCTGTGACCTTGCTCTGCTGCTGGGGCTTTGCATCTGCAAACATGGCTGTGCGTACGCTTGCTATGAGACCTGTTGAGCAACAGATGTTATGCCCTATCGGAGGCCACACGCAAGCTAAGTTTGGGGACGTTGGCACACAGGACACAGCTAAACTAAGGGGAGTAGAATTGTAGGTACTGTTACCTTTATGGGGGAAAACCAAACTGGAACTCAGGCCTAACCCTTAACTCTAACTAACCCAGTTTTCAGCACACCCAGCCAGGGTGCCATGGTCCACCAGTCCCAGTCTGGCTGCAGGAGGAAGGGAGCCCTCCCTAACTGCAGGCAGAGCAGTTCCGCTTGCCTCGTGCGGTAGCTGCTGCAAACAGAGCAGTGCCACCAAACCTGCGCCACTCACAGACACAGGAGCTGACGGGGCTTGTCCCACTGCTGGCACACATGAACAGCCAGTGAAGTGTTTCTGTTCCTGACGAGGTACCTCACGGGTGCTGGGAACCTCCTGTAGGTGCGTGGTCATCCACCAGTGGCCCTGGACACATCCATTTGCGCTGCAGCAAGCAGGGTCCGGTTGACATCACAGAAGCGCTCTGGGGCGGAGGGGGTTGGGGGTGATGGGCAGGGCTTATTGACTTATTCGTGAGCTTATTTATATATATATCTATTTGCAGCATGCTCTGAACATGCTCAAGCAGGTATTATCGCGGAAAAAAACCCCATGATTTTTTTAACCTGCAAAGAGCAAAATTGCAAAGAGGTGGGGGTTCACTGTGCATTTTTTTTTGCTACTCTACAAGATTGGTAGCTTTTAGTCACTTCTCTCTAAGCTGCATAGATAAAATGAGTAATCAAAGTAAATTGGCTGAGCAACCAGACTATGAAGGTTGTCAGAATGGTTATTATCACAAGAGTCTTCTGAGATACCACAGTGATGTGAAATGATTTTCTCCTTCTGTCCACAACATTTGGAAAAGAAATATTTTTCATGTTGCTTTTTCATGTTTGGAAAATAAACATTTTTAACTCTTCAGGAACAGCTCTGTTAGGTTGCTTGCAGACAGTTGCTTTGCGCTTTTCTCTTGCTGTCAGGCATTCTGGGCCATAGATGTGGGCAGAATTTTCATTTCAGCAGTTTTGTCATTTTCTCAAGACAGAGGGAATTGTTCACCCTAGGACCACTTCCTTGACATGGCACCAGAGGCTGTGGAAACTCCAAGCAGCCTTGTACATGGGCTGAGCAAGAAGTTTAAAGGGATTCTTACAGCATTCTATTGCTTTTCCAGAGTGTTGGGCTACAGCAAGGCACATGAATGAGCTGATAAGCAGCTGAAGGCTAAGCTGAAGTTTGGCAGCCTCTGCAGCATCTGGATGTGTGACAGGGGCTGTTGGGGGAGCTGTTCCTTAAAACATCCAGAGCCCAAGTGCTTCTAGGCAATAAAACCTTTGCACAGGGAAGGGCAAATACTAATTTTTTTTTGACTGTGTAACAAAACATCACCTAGGGCATCACTCAGCTTTCTCACCTCTTATCAAAGACTAATCACACACTTTTTTCATTAGTAGCATCTGCAGTGGCCATTAAATGGATTTGGAATTGCATGTACTTCAGTGTTGGTAAATTTGAAAAATATCTTGGCCAAGTTTGATTGCTCAGCTTCTTCAGCTGGCTCAGTTTCAGAAAACAGTGTGCTTCTTTAGAGCACTTTGAAAATCCTGTAGTTTGAGAATGGTAATAAAACTGCAGTGGACACAAAAAGGCATTATAAATCATAAGTGTGCAAATAATAAACTACTGAGCAATCAGCTCCCTAAGAAGTTAATACTTCCAGTTTACAGCATAGCAATAAAACCAGTAAAACATTAAGTCCTTGAAAGATGGATTTGTGTTTTCTTCTTTCCTACAAAATATTTGAGACAAATCTAAGAACAGTGCCAGGCCTAACACTGATCCCTGTGGGACTCCACTAGTGACGGACTTCCAGCTTGATGTCGCACCATTCACCAACACTCTCTGAGCTCATCCATCCAACCAGTTCCTAACCCAACGTGCTTTTGTCCAATCCATGCTCTATGAGTTTCTCCTGAAGCTTCTTATGGGAAACCGTGTCAAAGGCTTTGCTAAGATCCAAGTACACAACATCCACGGCCTTTTTGTCATCAACCAGGCAAGTCACCAGGTCATAAAGGGATATTAGGTTGGTCAGGCAAGACCTGCCTCTCCGAAATCCTTGCTGACTAGTTCTAATGTCATGGTAATTTTGCAGTTGCTGCGTAATAGCACACAAGACTATCTGTTCCATGGCTTTACTCAGGACTGAGGTCAGGCTGACAGGTCTGTAATTACTCAGATCATCTTTCCTGCCCTTCTTATGGATGGGTGTCACATTAGCCAGCTTCCAGTCTTGTGGTACATCGCCAGTAAACCAGGACTGCTGATCAATTATGGAGTGGGTGTGACTCTCCTCTCAGGCTGCCAGCCCCAGAACAAGAGGTCATGGCCTCAAGCTGCACCAGGGGAGGTTTAGACTGGATGTTGGGAAAAGCTTTTTCACAGAGAGAGTGATCTCTCAGTGGAATGGTCTGCCCAGGGAGGTGGTGGAGTCACCATCCCTGGAGGTGTTTAAGAAAAGACTGGATGAGGAACTCCTTCACATGGTCTAGATAATGGGATGGTGGGATGGGGAGTTAGGTTACAATAACAAAAAAACAATAACATGACCCTGATATTAGCTCAGATAGATAAAACATGATGCTCATGGCACCAAGGTTATGGGTTTAATCCCTGTATGGGTATTCACTTAGGAATTGGACTTGATGATCCTTGTGGGTCCCTTCCAGCTCAGAATATTCAGTGATCTTTCCACTACATCTACTCTAGGTTCACCCTCTGTACACACGTGTTTGACTGCCATCTTTCTCACAGTGGTACCCTGGTGCCTCACTGTGCCTGAAAGGGGTATTTTTGCTGGTGTTACCACTATGCTAGGCACAAGGAATGAAGATTAGGTGGTGGATTCACTCTTTGCATCCTCACCCTTCATGCAAACTCAATGAGATAAAAATCAGAAAAAGGTTATATTCTTCAGATTGTAAAGTTATAAAACTTTGTGTTATAAAGTTTGAATTTTGAAAAGGGAGCATTATTTCTTCAGTTTATTACTTTTCCAGACTTGCTTATAATCTTTTTACCTTTATATTAATTTTGATGCAATATGCCTTTGCACAATGGCTTTGATATGAGCTAGACCTCTGCTCAGACAGGACCTCCCTGGTATCAGGGAGGAAGTCTGTGTCTAATAGGTTATTATAGGATTTGGGTTCAGATTTAGAAATGCAATAATGTTGCTGTGACAGATTTGAGAAATACTAAATACAGGGGAGAGTATTTACCATGAGATCAAAAGCTGTATAAGCTACATATAAGAGTGAGTTTTTATGACATTGTTTATATTTCTCTCTGTCTATTTTACACCTTCAAACGTATATCATTTTTATCAGTTTTCAATAATTATGCTTTTATCTGTTTAGTCCTGGAAACAATTCTACACTTCTATGTTCTATAAATCCTTTATTTTCTTATTGATGTTTGTTTCACAGGCATGAAGTCAGAAATGAGAAAGATAACATAAGCTTCTTAGTTTTTCCAGTGTAACTAAATCATCTTGATGTGTACAATGACATAATGCAGACTTTTCCTATTTTTTGAAAAGATACATTTTTATTTTGGTTGTAGCTTTCTGAAAAATCCATAATACAGGCTTATGATCATTATTAGGATGAGTTTTTAGACAGAATCACAGAATCACAGAAAATTATGAGTTGGAAGGGACCCACAAGGATCATCTAGTCCAACTCACCATCTAATACCCGTACAGCGACCAAGAGCACATCCCAGAGTATAATAACAACCTAGATGCCTCACAGTCTAGCAGGCCACTCTGAGCCGGAGGGGGCCCAGGGTCATCCAGCCCTCACCCCCCAGCTAGACCACAAATTACTGTAATGGCTCCAGGCTGTCACTTTTAGCTACAAAATCTACTCTGGATCCATACAGGTCCTTCTGTAAACGTGTTCCATATATAACTAAGGACTCAGACACAAAAGCTACCAAAAGCAGCATTTGCCCTTTTTCTCTTGGAATAGTAATTTCTTTAAAAGAAGTGGTTTGGATTAACCCGGGGAGTTTAGAGGGTTCAGAGCTCTCTCTATGTAACTTGGTAAGTCTTGGACTAGCAACTGTAAGACATTGATAATGTACTCTGGTTATTTTAACAAAATGTTTCCACCTGGATAACCACCTAATAAGTATTGAAGTAGCTTCATAGGACATGTCTGTGGTATATGATCTATGTTAGAGCATTCACAAGGATGTTTATGCCATGCAACATGTTAGAAACCACTGAGCTGTCTCTAGAGAAAAAAGAAGAAATCCCAGGCCTATGTAGTTTAGATCATATTGCAGCCACAACTACCTTCCTTTTCTGCTCTAACTCTCCAGTTTCTAGTTCTCATATTTTTCTACTATCTAGAGAGTCTTTTTGTAGCCCTTACCATCTCTTATCAGCTCACCCTACCTTGCAAGCCACAGTGAAGTCTCTCTTGTCCCTGCAACAGGCAACTGATTTCTAGTGTTTATAGCAGAACTGAAAAGAGTTTCAGATAAGCATTTCTCCACCTGCTTATAGATACTCAGCAGTGTGAAAAGACTAAGATGGTTCTGTCTTTTTTTAAATTTTATTTTTAATTTTGTATATTTTCCACTTCTTGGAAATACCTCTAGATACATGGGTCAACAATTTCTTTGAAAGCAATGTCTTCAGTCTCTCCTAAGTTTGCAAAACATGCCTTTTGATTTCACTCTATTTTTATATTATTACCTTCTTCGGGTCGAGACTGAAAACTAGTAAGATTATTGAAAATTTAAAGAAGCACTGCTTTTGTCCAGTGGCACAACCTGCACTTGTTTGTCTTCTCTGCAGGAGATGGAAGCCAACAGGATTAGCTCTTCTCAAGAGAAAATTCTCAAAACCATTTTGTCTGCTACAGAGCACAACATCCATCATTGCTTAATGTTTTTCAGAACTGAGTTCCACATGAGGCCACATATTATAGAAGACACATTACATACATATATCCACTATATACATNGAATATAGATATAGATGATATAAGTAAAGAAGCTTTAACCTCACAAATTTGTGATGCAAGTGAAGTCTTCAGATGTTTTATTTCCATTTACTCAAAAGGACATGAGGCCCAAGTTATGATTGAAAACGGAAGGATTTTTTTTTTTTTACAGTAGGCCACTGCAGCGTGGTGAAGTTAGCTACTACTTATGGTACAGGGTTTTTAAAAATTTTCATTGCAGTAGTAATAGTTCCATGCATAATGGTGGTTTACACTTGAATAAAGAATAATTGCAGATAATGGGTCTGTCAGCATGAACGGATTAGGGGTCTCAGCAGTGGTTCTATCAGCACAGAGAAAATACTAATTTAAAATCCCTTTTCCTTGCCTTTGACCTTATGCTTCATTACTTTAATGGCATTAAGAGTTAATTTCCGGCAGAGTAGTTTATTTATTTATTTATTTACTTATTTTATTACTTTGTTTTGTAAGTAACATAACATTGTTTCTATAAATGAGCTTTACATTTTATATGGCATTTGGCATTTTATGGTTTAGTTCCAGGAAAGCTGCCTGCCTTTTACCAGTTTGAGGGCTGACAGCAAACACATGGAGGAAGAGTTAGGTAGTCCCTTGAAATGTAAGGAGAATACAAAGACTCAGATCAAACCAGCTTCTTTGCAGGAAGGAAAAACCTCTTCATAGTTTGCCTTTTTTGTAGTAACACATTATGAATTGAGCTTTTCTAAGGGCTATTTCACAATGTATGTAAATTTGTTATTTATAAATATAGTATGCATATTGTCTCATTACATATGTGCAGTAATACCCTGCATATTGGTGCCTACTGATTCACATCTTCACAGATTCGCTGAATATTTCTCAGGGAATATTAACTGTCTGTTCATGAAGTATGCCCCAGCAGGGCGGAGAGCAGAACCTCTCACTCACTGTGGACAGCTACAGTTCACTGAGGGGAGACCTTATCACTCTCTACAACTACCTGAAAGGGAGGTGTAGCCAGCTGGGTGTC
>WEKX01002057.1:13467-28110 GCA_013390025.1 Pitta sordida
GTGTGTGTGTGTGTGTGTGTGTGTGTGTGTGTTACTATTTCCATGGCTACATGTAGGGGAGGCGATGCCAATAGGTGTGCTAACTGTGATGGAATTCAAGTGACAAGCGCTCTGTGTCCTCAGGGGCTGTACGCTCAGCACCCAACGCACCTGGTGATATACGTAGCCCCAGGGGAAGTGCTTCCACAGTGTTGCAGACTCCTCTACAGGGACTGTGGCCTGAGCTAACCTCCCCTTTCACCTCTACCCTGCCTCCCCGTGTGTGCCAGGACTAGGGTGTCCCACCACTTTTCCCCCCAGCTGTCCTGGCGTGAGGTGCTCTCAAGTGTTTGTCCCCACCAGCACCTTTCCAGGGAGCACCTGCAGAGTGCGAACAGGGACTACCAAGCCCCTGCCCCATCGTGGCCCAAGGCGAGCCTCTCCACTGCAGCAGCAATCATGCGCGGTGGCAGTGTCCCAGCAGTGGTGGTGGTGAAAGCAGCAACATGGCTGAAGGGAAGCCCAGGGATTCTCCAGGGGTCTCCCCAGTCGGAGAGGGTTCAGAAACGCTTTCCTTTGCTCCCCTGTCCTGTGAGAGGCCATGGGGAGGTGCCGAAAATGCTCCCCAGTACTCTGGGGCAGCGGTGGGTGGGGAGATGAGTGTTGCCTATGTACATATTCATGCACATAGATTGGGCAATTTGCGAGACACCCAGGAGACACATAACCTGCAAATACAGAGGTAAGACAGTGTGTGTTTTCACTTGCCGTTTCTTATTTAAAACTATGAGCTACTAGTCATGTTTTTATTTTCGTGCATTGTTGTCATTATAAAGCTCTCCACAGAAATGATGGAATTAAAGTACACTCACAGAGACAGGATATTCCACAGCACATCCTGTGAGTTCATTTAATGAGTCTCCATAGGGGAGAGGAGAGTTCAAGGGAAGTTTTTTACCCACTGCTGAGTAAGAACAGTAACATTTCCTGGTTGGACTCAGCTGTAGCTGTCTATATCATTTTCCCTGCAGATTTGCCCGACTGAGTACTGTCGGTGAAGGATCTCTGCCACAAGGTAAAGGACCGGTGAGAGGAGGTCAGCATATTGTGCAACATCAGAAATGAGGAGAAAGTGAGAAGATGTCCTCTGAGACAATACAGCATCAAAAGTCTGAACCCCTAACATACTAAAGAAGAAGATACACTGTGTTTATTGGGTTGGAAAATGGAGAATCCCATACTGGTCAAGGCTGGGAGCACATGGCTCGAGAATATCTCCTGCTCATCCTGAAGATTTGCAACTGGAGAATAGGACCAGAACTTTGGTTCTGTTAGAGGCATGCCATGAGGTTCACAGCAGGCTGTCAACATTGCTGCTTCAGCACTTTTCCAGTCTGGGCCACCCATGGCCATGGGGACCTCAGGAGAAGCACCAAGGTGGTCCTCTGTTTAGGCTTAGAATTATGAAAACCACAATGCCCAGCATGCAAGAGATACTGGGGCTACAAAATACATGCCAAAAAGATCATGGAAAGACAAAGTAATTGCTGCCACTACACCTTTCTAGTGTGGAATATCCATAGAGAGAGGAAACTAAAGTGGAGTGCCCATATTGGAATGCCCTTAGGTTTAGGGTTGAATCAGGGGTAGAGTTAGTGTTAGGGTTCAGAGAGCCACAGAGCCTACAGCTCCAGGGACATTGGTTCTGGTAAACACATGCCAAGAGGATTACGATAGGCCACCAACACTGCTGCCTCAACACTTTTCCAGTCTGGGCCACGCATGGCCATGGTGACCTCAGGGGCAGTTTCAAGGTGCTATCGTTCTTTCCATTAGGGTTCAGAAAGCTAGAATGCCTAAAGTCCAAGTGATACCAGGGGTGGAAAAGGCATGCTGAGGGGATCACAGCAGGGTACCAATGATGTTGCATGCACACTTCTCCAGTCTGGGCTGCCAATGGTGTTTGGAATCTGAGGTGCAGCATCAAGATGCTCTTCTGCTTACACTTACAGTTCAGAAAGCCAGAAATCCCAGAGTGCAAGGGACTTCAAAAGGCATGCCAAGGGAATCACAGGAGGCTGCTAATGAGTCTACAATGATTCTTTTGCAATCTGGGTCACCCTTTGAAATGGGGACCTCAGCCACAACATCATCAGTCACAGAATCACAGAATATTCTGAGTTAGAAAGGACCCACAAGGATCATTGAGTCCAACTCTTAAACGGCACCATTGCCTCCCAGTGGGAATCAAACCTGGATCTCCCGGGTGACAGGCGGGGACACTCACCACTATACTAAAGTGGATTTTCATTCCTTAGGCTTAGGGTTAGAGTTAGGGTTTAGATGGCCACAGAGCCTATACCTCCATGGACACTGGGGCTGCAATAGGCATAGACAAAGGATTATGGAAGGACACTCTGTATCACTGATTTTTCCTACAAAAACAAGCCTGTGTTTCTATTTCAGGGAAGGCTGTTTTGAAGTTTTTGAAGTAGCAGCTGTCATACCTCATTTCTTCCAAATTTCATTCCCTTATGAATCTGACCATAGTAATATTCTTCATTCATATTTGAGAGTTCCCAATGATTTGCATTGAGTTGTTTCTCATTAGCTCCAAATGCAGTCTGTGAATTGCCGTAAGTATCTGTATTATTATCATAATCCAATGTACATGTGTGTGACAGAAGGGTAGTTAAATGAATCAGGAAAAACCTCTGGGTTTGTAATTTGCTACTACAGACCTCTTTCCATAACTGATCTGATATCTGGCAGAGATGACAGGATGGATGAGAGCCAGCACGCTAAGGAGACAGCCAATGCTGATAGTGGGACAACTGGAAGACAACACAGTTATTATTGTAGTGTTGTGGTAAGAGGGTGGCTTCTGGTGACAATGCTGACTTTGGAGAACTGGTGCATACATTTAGAAGAGGAGGTGAAAGGAATAATGAAATGCATATTTTCAAACTTTGATTTTTGGTGCAAAGAAGTCCAGGCCAAGGAATTCCAGAATAACATGCAAGTTCAGTTTTCACTCTTTTGGCTTCTGAGAAGGATGAGGAACTGAGATGCTGGTGGTGGCACAGACTAGACAGATATTTCTTGTAAGAAGCTGCCTTATAGAAAAAAAACACCCCCAACCAACTAAATTCATTGTGTTCCTTTATTTGTCATTCTAAACACTTGGTAGAGTGATAGTGTCCTTTGGTATGAGTTTTGCTGTTTGCAAATGTAAATAAATAGACCATAGCATAAAAACACACTAGAAAACATTTTTAAATATCAGGAACAGAAAAAAATAGTGACAGAAAAAAATTGTTTTGAAAACCATCATGACCAACAATTAGAAACTTTTAACATGTTTAGATATTCCTTTAAGTACAGAGGTATAACTGTCCAGGTAGAAACAGAGACAGGAAATAAAACTCTTTTGATATTTTTGCCTATAGATTTGAGTTCTCTAGTACATTAAAACAATCATTATGCTCAGATATTTATATCAAAGTAATTACAGAAATATAAAGAATGCAGTTCAATATGCTTTTCTTCCCTCTAATTGTATAAATAGAATGGTCAGCTTATTCAGTTTACAAATTTAACAGCACTGTTCTAAAATGCGCAACTTTTTCGCTCTGCAGTGTTTACCATTGTCATTTCTAAAGACATGAACAATTGTGAAAATATGAAAAACTGTTCCTACCTCTCTTATTTTATTTTTTTAGGGTAGTTTTAGGAATTATCTTTAGGGCTCAATTTTTTTTTTTAACTTTTTAAAAAGATCAAAAATAATCTCTTTGTCTCTGTGCATAACTGAAGAGTTTTTTCACTTCTGTAGTTCTAATCCTCCTGTAATAATACTAGTAAAGAAACGGGAGAAGGGTGAAGAAATGAAGAAGCTGCATGTCTTCTCCGTATCTGCTGAATATTTGCAGAATTTATTTTGTTGAAAATACTTGTGGGAACCAAGGTACACTTTCAATGACATTTTTCAGTTCTGGTGATATTTAGATTGAAAAATTGGCTAAAATTCATTTCTAGGATACTGAATTCTTCAAATGTAAATTTCAATTTTCTCAATACCAAAACAAGGGCAGAATGAATTCTCAGCACAATATAGTTGTGAATATTAAAATGCCAACGTGCTTTTTTAGTGATTTCCCCATCTTGCTTATACGTCATTGATTTTTTTCTTTTGTATTAATCTTTCCTGAAAGAAAGTCCCATCCTGAAGATGGTAAAAATAAATTTAATGAACCTGTTAATAGTACGTAAGGGTGAAACTAAGTCTTTTTTCATAAATTCGAGTTCAGTACTTTGTTCAAGTATTCACAGAGTTCTTTTGGGCAAACTTTTGCAGCAGGTGACTGAGGCACATGCCGGTCGAGATGTTGGAACAGAATGGAAACCACACAGCTTTCTATAAAAATATACCGCACACCTACATCTCTTTGAGCACAATGGCATAGCTCATATGTGCAGCATTTTTATCTGCTCCAGGATCCATACACTACAAATAGCTGACCAGTTGCAATGACGATGGGGGCACTGAGTGGACATGTGGCTACAACACATTTTAAAGGAGTGAAACAGAAGAACGTAGGAGAGAGACCATAAGGTGCAACGACTTCAATGAGCCCATTTAATGGGTCCAGTTCTGTGAGTTGATAGTTTTTTGAGTCTGAACCACAATCAAATAATGCACTCAGTTGGTTCAGTTCCTTGCATGCTCTAAGTTACAAATCTAGACAAAGAAAATTCTACCCATAGTCAAGTTATTCAGAGACCAAGTATGAGATACAATGGACAAAAAAGAAGGCAGTACAAGTGATAGAAGGTTCCCTGTTGCCCTATCACATTTAGCATCCCTGCATATGTTCTTGAACGCAGGTCAGGTGAGCAAAGTTCTCCAACAGAAGTCAAAATACAAGCCCTATGGACTCTCTAATACTTACTGTTTAATTGCATCACTTCATAACTTTCTGAAGAATGGAGGGTTTAAGAAAAAATAGCCATTCTTTCTTTCTAGTTGGACATTTTTAAATTACCATTTAAAAGACCACATAAAATGATTTAGTTTTCAAAGAATAACTGAATTACATAAATAAAACGCTATATAAAAGACATCTCAGTACAAATTTCTGTCAATTGTAGACATAGTCTATTGTAGAAAATTCAGCTTATCTTTTTCTGCTCCTTTTATTCTATCTAAGCATAGAAATTTATGTCAGTTCAAAAAAATCTATTACTGTTTCTCATAACTGACTCCACTATTTTCCTTCCAAGACCCATCAGGTAAAAACAAGTACAATAGATAGTCCTAGCAGAACCTTGAACATAAAAGGCCTCAATAGAATGAGATATATTAAACCTATCTAACTGTGCACTATAACTGAAAATAATAACCTTGAGGTTTAATTTAAATCAAGTCATAGCAAAGACCTCTGACTGTAATTGTTATCAGTCATATAAATAAAATTATTATAAAATGGAATTTGGCTTGGAAAGGTATAGTTTTGCTTGTAACATTGCCTGTAAGCAAATTGAACTCTGTGAAGGTTTATCACTTTGCTGCGTTTTCCCACCAATCTTTCTTAATAACGTATCCATTTGACTGCAAAAAATATGGAACGAAAGAGCTGAAAATAAGTGATTAATTTTCCACATTATTCTTTATTTTGAGAGCTTTGCTGATTCTGTTGCGTTGGTGATTTTTGTCTCCTTTATTCCCCTGACAGTCCAAAGAAAATCAATAACCCAAATTAGAGCTCATATTAGAGTGGCAGCATTTCAATTGTATAATAGCAGTTAACAGACAGGCAAAATAAGAAAGCGAGGGCGAGTGTATGGGTTTAAGCCAGGACAAGGAATGAATGGATCTCAGATCAGCATTTGTGGTTTCCAGGCTTGGACTCAGCTGGATTGTTGATACTGCCAAAGGGGGTCTACCAGACACCAGACTTTGGCAGTGCAACCCAGAACAAGAGGAAAATAAACAACTTACTTTCCTGCCTTTCCTTGCTCTCCACTTCTGCTAAGAGAGTGCCTAAGTCTCAGGACACACATCAGAGGGGTGGGAATGTTGCTTGGGCTCAGAAGAAAAAGATTGGCTGCACCTTACCACCTACATTTTGAGGAGGCCAAATAGGGAAAGGCTGCCTCAAAGATGAATACTGAGTTAATTTATTCCATGTAGTGCCCTGTAATGAGGCGCACCAAATGAACTTACCTGCTGCTTTCAGACAGTGCTGCTGCTTGTCTCTTGCCCTGAGTCAGCACATAGGAGAGGCAGCTGGCAGATCCAAACTCCATTTACCAGCTGCGTCTGTGCAAGCATGCAAAGAGAAAGCAGAGGGGATGAAGTGGCAGGATGCAGCAGCAGGAAAACATGCCTACCAGAAGCAGCCCAGCGTGCCAGGTTATATCACCTGGAGGCCATCACATGCAGGTGCCCACTTCTCACACACTCAGCAGGGTGCAGCTCACTTGCAGCTTCTGCTCCTCAGTCTAAAGTGGCTCATGAGGCCACACTTGGTAGAGGAAGGTTGAAATGGCTAATTTCACTTTACAGCATGTGGTTTATTACAGACACCCTTCAGTGAAGCATCTCATCTCTGCCAGTTTTAGGCTATTGATTCACAGGTTCACGGGTTATTCTGAGTTGGAAGGGACCCTCAGGATCGTCTAGTCCAACTCCCAAGCGAACACCCACACAGGGATCAGGCCCGCAAGCATCGAACCAAGAGCACCATGCTCCCTCCATCCAAGCCTCCCACCAACTAGGCCATGTCACTAAGCTCATCATCGAGTCTTCTCTTAAACACCTCCAGGGGTGGCGACTTCACCACCTCCCTCGGCAGACCATTCCACTGAGAGATCACTCTCTCTGTGAAAAACCTCTTCCGAACATCCAGCCTAAACCTCCCTTGGGGTAGCTTAAGGCCATGTCCTCTCCTTCTGGTGTCATCAGCCTGAGAGAAGAGATTCACACCCACCTGGCGGCAACCTCCCCTCAGGTAGTTGTAAACAGCAATGAGGTCACCTCTGAGCCTTCTCTTCTCCAGGCTGAAGACTCCCAGTTCCCATAGCCGCTCCCCATAGGGCTTGTCCTCCAATCCCCTCACCATCCTTGTTGCCCTTCTTTGGACCCTCTCAAGCAGCTCAACATCCTTCTTAAACTGGGGAGACCAGAACTGGACACAGTACTCAAGATGTGGTCTGACCAGTGCCGAGTACAGGGGAAGGATAAGTTCCCTCGTCCGACTGACCACACTGTTCCTGATGCAGGCCAGGATGTCATTGGCCTTCTTAGCCACCTGGGCACACTGAAATCTCTCTCCATTTCACCACTCTCCAACCACTTCTTCCCCAGTTGATAGAGATGCATGGGGTTGTTGTGTCCAAAGTAAAGAACCCGCCACTTAGTCTTGTTAAAGCTCATACTGTTGGAGTCTGCCCATTTCTCTAGTCTGTCAAGGTCCCTCTGAAGGGCCCTCCCACCCTCCGGCAGCTTGACATTTGCCCCCAGCTTGGTATCATCCCCAAAGTTGTTGATGATGGACTCAATTCCCTCGTCCATATTGTCTATAAAGATGTTGAACAGTGCCNGAGATTAGTTCTTTTGCTTTGCTTCTGCGTGGGCTTTTGCTTAGCTTCATTTGTGTTATATTAAACTGCCTTATTCCAAACCACCCTTTGTATATCATCTTATTGTCGGGACTGAGCGACCATTCGGGCCCCTGGCATCCAGCCAGGGTAAAACCCGTTACACTGTTCCATGACTTTACCCGGGACTGAGGTCAGGCTGACAGGTCTGTAATTACTTAGATCATTTTTCCTGCCCTTCTTGTGGATGGGTGTCACATTAGCCAATTTCCAGTCTTGTGGTACAGCACCAGTAAGCCAGGACTGTTGGTAAATTATGGAGAGTGCCTTAGCGAGTTCATCTGCTAGTTCTTTCATCACCCTCGGATGGATCCCATCTGGTCCCATGGACTTGTGAGGATCCAAGCCATTCAGCAAGTCTCTGACTACCTTCTCCTGGATTACAAGGGGATTAGATTGCGCCCTGACTCCTTCCGTCAGCCCACTAGTCCAGTTGTCCTGCTGCAATCTGTCTTACTGTTAAAAACAGAGGCAAAGAAGGTATAAAGTATTTCTGCCTTTTCCTCATCTCTACTTACTATATTCCGCTTTGCATCATTGTCTCAAGGAGGCTCCCTCTCTCCCCTTTGACTATAGAAAAATTAAGGAGACAAATAATTTAATTTACCCAGACAAAGAGACTTTCCACTTCCTATATGTTGGTTTAGAAATATATTTATTGTACTGGTGGGATTTCTTTGGAATTACTGGTGTCTCTTCAGTGGAGTCCTGCAAGATCCTGCTTGCTCCCACCCAAGGGCAGAGGTCAGTACAGAGCAGCTTGAACCAGTTGGTGTAAAATGGAATTCTGAAAATTTTGCTATTGCCTTGTTGTCAGTGTTGTTGTTGTTTTTTTCCTGGCAGCTCATCTCCTGTGAACTGCACATCTGCGCTTTTTAAGCGTATATCTTTCATCAGAAACTGGGGGTAAAGGGGGATGTGATTAGGAAAACTTAACAACTTAACAACTTGCTTAATGCTACGTCTGAAAAATCATGTTAGAAATACTACTTGAACATCATGGATTGATGGAGGTTTGAGAATCATAAATAACATCATGTTGAGGCCATGAGCCAGTAGCTAACATGAGTCTCAAAACAAACATGGACGGAGAGCAGCCGGAGAGTTTGCCTGAGGATCGCCCAGGCCTTCCCTGCAAATTCTGATCTGTATGGGTTTGGCAAAGCCATTTAACCTCTTCTTTCTGAGAGGATGATGACTTTACAAAATCACATGGATGCTATGACAGCTAATTAATTATAGCTGTATTGTGCTTTTTGCTTTACAAATTTAATTACTATAAAAGGTATTAGTAGGGAGAAACACTGCACAGAAAATGAAGTTGAACAGAGACATCATGCTATAAAGACACTGTAGTGAGATAGAAAGAGTAGAAAAGCAATAAATAAGGAAAGGAGTTTTGAATAATCAGTACACAAGAGTTGTGTATGAAAGAAACAATCAGTGGGCTGCCTTCCAAATTTGAGGAGGGGAGAAGAAAATTAAAAATCAGAAGCAAGGTAAGTAAGAAAGATGAATAGATTTTAAGTATAAAGAGAAGTAAAGAATTTGAAAAAGATGTAATAAAAGCCACCCAGCCTTTAAAATAATGAATCTCAATTTTATTGATACCCTTTTTGTATATTAGAGGAAAATGGTAGCCCACTTACACTGACCTCACAGTATGTTTACACAGTACAACTCTTAATTCCTGAATTGTGGTTAAATAATTAACTGATGAATCATAAATCAATAATTAATTCTTGATTCCGTAAGCCTCAAAACTGAGAACATAAAACTGCCACAGTGATCCCAGGTTTTAGCAGAACAGAACCAATATTATAGTTAGTCAGGAAAAGAGAAAAAAAAATTAACATCTGTAGCTATAAAGACTGCTAGAAGAAGTACCTGGGCTCCATTTCCTGGTGGAACAAAATAAAATGGGTCATCTATTATTTAAATCTCTTATATAAAAATTACATATTGAGAGTGGATTGCTAGTTCCTCTGCATTATACCTAGACCTGTCCTAGGCCTTGCCCTGTCAGACAGGATCTGTGATTGGGAGGAGCAGGATTGGAAAGGGTATCACAGACAGTTTTAAGCACATATTAAAATATGTTTTCCTCCAATATCCCTAAAATCTAAAACTATAAAATAAATCCTTACAGTTCAATGGACAATAATTTCCTAGTTCTGTGGCACTATCTAGCAACATTAAGAACAAACAGCATAATGAATTCAATAATAATTATGTCTATTCTTGTACTATAGAAACAGTAGGAAAACCTAAAAAAGATCAACCTTCACATACACACAAAAAAATAATGCCTTTTCTCTAATGAACATCTGTTTATTTTCTGATATATCAAAAGCACATGTACTTCAAGCCTAAGCAAGGCAATTAATTTGGATTCTGCCATCATCACAGTCATGGGATTACTTATATTATTTTTTTCAGTGAGAGGACTCCGGGAGCACAGATCCTGCTGTGTAGAGCCATCACATTCCTTCATGAGAACAATATGGTAGGAATGAAAAACCTAAGAAACAGCGAATAATTTTTCCAATAAAGAAATTACAAAAATCTACAATAGTTATTGAGCTAGTTTCTTTTAATTCTTGTAATCTGTTATGTAAAAATAAATAGAAGACACTTTATTTTTCAGAAGCCCCCCACCTCCCTCTAGTTTCCTGATGCTTTGTCTTGCAAAATATCTGCCAGGAACAAAAATTTTAAGAGTCTCTGAGGATCGGCTCAGAGGTGAAAATGTACCAGGATGTCTCAGCATGCCAAAGTTGTGTCCACATCTGCGGTTAGTCTGATTCCATAGGCCCCTGTTATTTATGCTGTCTAGCACTTGTCCTTCAGGACTCACCCACGAGTTTCTTTCACCATGGCCTGTGCCTAGGCATAGGGATAGGACTAGGTGTCAAAGTAGCCCTCCAGCTGCCTGCTGAGGGTATCAAAGGTGGGCCGTCCACCCGCCTCCGCACTCCAGCACTGCAGCATCATCTCATAGAGTGGTGCTGGGCAGGTCTCTGGCTGAGGAAGTCTGTACCCATAATCCAGCATCTGGAGCACCTGGTATCCTGCCATACCTGCAAGGCAGAATGAGTTCATCAGACTACTCAGGGTCTACTTAGTGATGCTATGTGCACCTGTCTCTTCAGCACAGAATCACCATAGAATGCATTGTATTGGAAGGGACCTTAAACACCATTCTGTCCCAACCACCCTGACATAGAGAGGGACACCTTCACCTGGACCAGGTCACTCAAAATCCCTTTCAGCCTGGCCTTGAAGACTTCCAGGGATGGGGTCTCATCTCTTACTAATTACTAGCAGTTGAAAACCAACTCTAATGCTTCCCAAGCATCTCATCCTGACTGAGAGGCATTGCAAATGGGTTTGCATGGGTTTGCTTTTCTTCTGGCACCTGAGTTTGCCAAAATTTTTCTGATATCTATTTCACTTAATTTGCTCCTACATCCCCCTAGTCTCAGTGACTCCAAAATGATTCAAGATAACCTGTCCTGCTACTGAATTTTCCTCATATCTAGAAACTTTTCTCTAAAGTCAGCCCTAAGTTTCCTTGAGGGCAGCTGTGTGATGGCAGCCTGCCTGTTTTGTCACCACCAGACATGGAGAAGAAACAATTCCCTTACTTTTGCTATACCTTTATATACTTAGACTATTTTCTCATTCACTTTCAATTTTTTACTCTTTAAATCTCAAATTGTGAAATCTTAACTTCTTTTCCCTAGATCTCTGAATGATGTTTCCTCTGCACATTACCCACTGCCACCACAAATCACCATAACCTTTTCTCTTAACTGATTACTAAGAACAAACTCCTGAAAGTAGTATCAAGTAAGCAAACAGCCACAGCCAAAGGACATTTCTACTGTCAAGACACGGGTAAACTATGCCTCTGCAAAGGCATAACATTGAACGTATTTTCAGACAATACCCAAAACAATGGTGTTACATATTGTGTATACTAAAATCTTTTAATTACGTGTGTGTGTGCATATGCACAAACTTAGAGTTTATATAAGACTTCAGGATATTTTGCTTTGCTTTGCTTTTCATTCTTTTCTTCAGGACAATTTCACAGGAGGTAAGGGTAGGAATTAAAAAGCAAAATCAATTTTTCCCTTTACAGTAAATATTGGTTTGGGACCCTGTGAAATATAGTTTATGGTACACGCACCAACCTTCAGGCCTGTATAAATGCAACATAACTAATTTTTTTTTTACTTTAGTCCTTCCCTTGTGTTCTCCTCACCAGCACAAAATGAGACACAGTCAATCATCTCACTGATATTGTGTGCTATTGGAACCACAGTTCTCTGAGCATTTCTCACAGTGCTAGGAATACTAGCTCCTCAGAACAGTATATCTACTTTTGAGGTCGGTGACATGGGTTTTTTTATTTAGTTCTTGTGATCTCAATCTTTATGAAGACTTTTCACTGCAATATTAAAACATGAGGGAAGGGGGTAAAAGCACCCTAATTCATTTCTCAGACACCTTCTTCCTGAAGTGCCTGTGCAGTGCTTCATAGTCTATTCTTTCATGAGATATTCTTAAAAATTGTTTTTAAAGACAGTATGGGGAATAAAAAACCTTCCTTTTTGCTTCCTTTTTTCACATTCCAAGAATTGGCATCTTTGATCTGATGCTAGAGGAAAATAGCCAGCTGGCTTAGGTGCCTGTGCAGCGCAGGTTGACCCCAGTAAGAGGAAGCTTAAATGTATGCTAATCACAGCCTTTGGAAAGCTTCCAGGCAGCCTGGGGAAGCCAGAAGGTCTGACCCACTAAATGGCTGCTCATCTGAGCAGCCTTTTTTCTTTATTTACAGTTTTAACCCTTTAGTATGCTCATAGTACAGGCATTCAATCTTTTTGTGCGTGTGTCTGTCTGAAAGCAAGAAAAAATTAGACATCATTATTTAGGTAAAAGGACTTACCAGTGTAAGGCATCTTCCCGTAGGTGATTATTTCAAACAGAAGTACTCCAAATGACCAGACATCTGATTTAATGCTGAATCTATTGTAGCGGATTGCTTCTGGGGCTGTCCATTTTACTGGGAGTTTTGTTTCAGTACTAGATTCGTATATGTTTTCATTTTCTACCTGTCATGGGTAAAATGAAGCAAGCTGGATTTCAGATCTGCTTTAAGAATGAGCTTAAGCACCTGACTAAGCTCAGCATGTGCTTAATCTTATGTTCAAGTCAAGAACTTGTCTTTCATGGCATTAAAGTACACATTTTATATAGTCTGTCATTGAATTTGGCTTCATATTTGAGAAATGCGAAGGCTTCAATGGAGGTTTTTCTAAAGCATTTATCATTTCAAGCAAGCACATAGCAGTGGAGTGGCTCCTGATTAATTATGACTTGCTACTATGAATTCTGGACCTGGCATACAAGATTTCAAAAGTCTGTCAGAAGTGGCAGTGTAAGCATCCTGCTGACACTAGAGACCAAATGGCTTCACGTCTGGTCTTCAATAAACAGAGAAGAACTAATGAATTTCAAAACCTTTCTTCTGGGGTTTATTGTGGTGTTGAAGGGCCATTGACTTTGATAATAATCACTTAAGCAGTTTTGGGGGCTGAAGAATAAACTCTGACCTACTCAAATAACATACAGCAATCCCTCACTACTTCACAGTTCACCATTCTCAGCTTCAATACAGTGCATTTTTTTTACTTCTAGCTTTACCATATTTACCATATTTACTGTATTTATCAATACTACATAGATTTAGTTTATCATGACGTCTTTCTGGAACCAATCCCCCACAATATAAAAGGGATTATTGTATTTGCTTCCAGTGAGTAAAATTAAATAATGTAAAGTGAAGATGAAAGACACATAGAAAAAGTGTTGGCTTGTAAATTTGTAGAATTATGTCGTTAAGGTTTATTGCACAGACTTCTAAATTTTGTGAACATTTATTCTCTCTTTAATTCCTATATGTAATTTAGTGTACCTAAGTCATGTTCAAGCCTTGGTCAAGTTTTTTACATACAAGTTCAGGCAAACAAGTACCAGATTTCACTTGTTTTAATACTAAATATATGTTTTCCAGCTTCAGCGGTCTATAGTTCTGAAAATACTGGTTGTTGGTGACTTGTAACTATATACTGACAAGTATCTTGACCATAATACTCATCTCAAGAAACAAGAAATTATTTCATTATAAAATTTAATGCATTCAGAAATACTGATTTCACTTCGTGCACTTAGTCCTTTGTTATTGTCGCATGTGACCATGTTAGTGCTTTGGCTTAGCAGACAAAATATGACTAAAAATTTATGCCAAAATGACTCTATGACTATTTTAGTAAAGTTTAGTTTTAACAAGAAGTCTCAACAGCTGCAAATTATTACACTCTCTAAGGATGACAGAGGAGAAATATCCATTGTGAGCACTATTCACTTAAAAGTATATACTTTTTTCATATTAAAAATTGTGCAATCTGAACTTATGTGTATCTAGAAGGACCAAAATTAAGACAAAAGCACTTTCAAAGTCCCTGGATGCCATTGTCATGCTATTATTCTATACTTCAGTATGTAATGGCAGAGGGGTCCAGGAGGGCTGGACATACTTTAAGGATGAGCTCATGAAGGCACAGGAGCAGGCGATCCCAATGTGCCGAAAAGTGAGTCGGAGGGGCAGATGGCCAGTCTGGATGAGCAAAGAGCTCCTGAAGGAGCTGGGGGAGAAAAAGAGGCTGTACAACCTTTGGAAAAAAGGGGAGGTGAGTCAGAGTCTGTTTAAGGAAGCTGTTAAGCAGTGTAGGAGGAAAACCAGAGAGGCGAAAGCCCAGATGGAGCTCAAACTAGCTGTGTCTGTCAAGGACAACAAGAAAAGCTTCCATAAGTACATTAACAGTAAAAAGAAAGGCAGTAACAGCCTCCACTCCCTATTGGATGCAGAGGGTAACATAGTAACCAAAAATGAGGAAAAAGCAGAAATACTCAATGCACACTTCGCCTCTGTTT
>WEKX01002057.1:28634-96821 GCA_013390025.1 Pitta sordida
GAGTGGCCTGCTAGGTTGTGAGACATCTAGGTTGTTATTATGCTCTGGGATGTGCCCTCGGTCGCTGTATGGGTATTAGATGGTGAGTTGGACTAGATGATCCTTGTGGGTTCCTTCCAACTCATAATTTTCTGTGATTCTGTGATTCTGTGTAATAAATCCAACTGTCTTACAAACTTCAGTTTCTGCTGTTTGAATGGAAAAAACAAATGAAAAGCAGAGGACTTTTTTCTCTGTTTCTCCTTTTCAATGTAAGAACATAAAACCAACAACAAACAACAAACAAACACAGACCTCAGAAACTATGGATTACATATTGAAATCCATAAAATATAGCAAAGCAATTTTTCCGACTCTGATTAAATCATTTTCAGAGGCAGAAAATCTCATTCCTAAACCACAGGTCTTTCCTAGGGAAATATTGGTCAGTGATACTTGGCATTTCCTACCCTCAGGGGCTAGACAAAAAAATCCCAAAAATGGTGCAGTAGCAAAGAACTTGCAACTGCATCAGAGGGCTCACTTTATGAACTTTGCTGTTAGTTGTGGAGAGGAATAAGGTCCTTTTATGATTACAACTTGCGCTTGAAAGCATCATGGAGGCATTGGGGAAGTGAACAAGGAGAGTATAGCTGCCAATATGTTTTTATATGCCTTCCCTTACAGGCTCCAAAATATAATTTTTCCATCATTCATTCCTGTGTTCTATCTCCATGTGTCAGACACTAGCATTGTGGATAAAGGTTGTCCAGCAAAGGGTATTAATTGCCAGGCTCCTTCCGTAGTGACTGGGCGGGAAGCAGACACCAGGATGTCTTATTCATATTGACACAAAGACACAGATCAACTTCTAACCTTTCATGGCATAACACAGATAGAGGATACAAGTAAAGACATTTGGGATCCTTTTCTTCCTGGGTTTCCCTTTTGCCTGAACCCAGCAATTCAGAGGCTACAGTTCATCCTTTCATTCATCTCTTCCTCTTTGTTCTCTGGAGTTAAAAGCAGAGACAGTTCAGCCTCTCGAAACCTACCTTAAAAACTCTTGCAAGTCCAAAGTCTGCCACTTTATAAACATTGTGTTCACCAACAAGTACGTTCCTGGCTGCCAGATCCCGATGGATATAGTTCTGAGATTCAAGGTATGCCATCCCAGAAGCCACCTGAGCAGCCATGTCTACTTGATGTGTCAGGAAGATTTGAGAGCCTCCATCTTCTGTTTAAAAAGATTACAAGAACAACATAATAATTACAGATTTCAGATATAAATAACAGAAAACTGGACTGGTTCAAATAGCCAAAGTAAAATGAAAAAAATCCATGCAACACAATAAAATAATAGCACAACCAAATTATAGTTTTTTATTTCACAATAGTTTATTTCACAATAATTGAGTAACAATGCCCATCCCATCTGCTCTAAAAGAGTAGATACTAAATATGGGAGTTGGTCTAGGCCTGAAAGGAGCCACTGACACAATCCAAAGAGAAAACTGTGTCTCTACTGATAGTAAGATAGCATACACCTTTCTGACAGGGCATAAAACTGCTCCAAACTGTGAATAAGACTTAATGTCAGTAACCATTGGCTGATTAAAGATGGAAAAGCACAAAATTATGCTAGTTCCCTGTTCTCCAGTGATTCTTACTAGGAAATACACCATCTGCTGTCAAATCTAACTCTCATTTTCACTTTCCATTCCTCTTAACTGCTTCACACTGTTATTTCTGTTGTTGGTACTCAACAGGAGGACTCCTTGAGCTGCTTTCAAGATGCCTGCTTTTCTAGTAGGACTTTCTGGCATTTTATCTAATGTAACCTTGCAATCCCACTATGAAGAGTGTGAAATCCCATTGTTTACTAATGTGTGCTGCAATCTCCAGGCCTTTAATTTCCTGCTCAGGTGGATGTTTTAAAATGAATAGGCAAAAATTTTTTTTTTTCCTGAATGCGTATTACCCTACTTCCTTTTTGAGGCTAAATTCATTGCCATGATAATCCAGTACTAAGATTATTGTTGACTTGGGACATATTTTCCTCTCCAACTATATTTCATAGTTACTTTGACCTTTAAAAGAGAGAGGGAGAAAAATCGGTCTACAGTAGGGCCTCCTATACCACGGTACCGTGGGTCTGGTTCCTCCCTTGCAAAACCCTCCATCTGCATAGAATGTCAGCTCATTAATATGCAAATTTGCCCCACAGCCTCACACAGCCCCCCGGTGCTCCAGTGCTATTTCGGCACTGCCCTGCTCTGTATTGGTGTTTGTGTTGGCGCTTCCTGGCACTTACAGTCACCCCATGCCGGGAAAAAAACCTTTTTGGCTCAGCTGGGGACACTGCTGCGGGGAGGCATGCACACCAGTGTCCCGGTATCTCTTCAGGTGGGTAGACCCGGTCTCTCCATACTCGGGGTAGATGTCTACCCCAGGAAAGCCTCGGACACCACATCTAACCTGGGAGTGTATAAATCTTTCATAACTGCACAAAGCCTCCTCATTCAGAGCAGAGCGGGAGGGGAGAGGAGCTGGGAGGGGCGCTGCAGGAGGGGAGCCAAGTCAGGGTGGGTGCCAGGGGGAAAGGCGCAGCGCGGGCAGAGCACTGAGCCCATGGTCTGTGTGGCACGGAGTGAGGGTTGATTTGAATATTCACGACTGCCTAATTTGAATATTCATGCATGTCAGATTGCGCAGGTACAGTCGCAAAATGGGCCTCCTTAATCACTGAAAAATCACACTGTGAAGATGTGAAGCCGCTATCTGGGGGACGCGAAGTGGAAGCGGGCTGATTGTATGCGAAAATCCACTCAGGACACAGAATAATATAGCACTCTGAAATTACACAGTTCTGATAACTGGCAGGCAGCAACATTTATTATTCATCTTGCTAGACAAAAATCTAAATCCACAAATTATGCTCATGTTGTATTTAATCAGAAAATACATAAATATATGCAAGTACCTTGCATGAATACCTGAGTTTTGGAAGCCAGCTTAGGTAAATTAGTTTTAATGATCCCTTTCACATGGCTTCTTCATCTGCACAGGTTGTGAAGTATCTCCTGGTGAGGGCAGACGAAAATGCAGACAAACGAGCCCAGGTTTGTCATTGATCTACAGATGCTCCAGAATAGCCTGACGCAAGTTTGCTCCAGCAGGCAGAAAATGGCAATGTCACGGGGAGGGGGGGGAAAGGATGACTCATAAGCTCTGTGTTTAATGAGCTGCATCAGTGCAGAATAGGTTAGAGCTGCTAAACTCTTCCACTCTTATTCCCTGCAGGACACTCAGGCACACCATGCTAAAGGACAAAGATGAACCCTACCTCTAACGGAGGAATTGGAGATGAAGGACTACTTCCATCAGGGCCTGTTTGGGTTACCAGATTGGGCTAGCCTGCTGCTTTTAGCCTGTGGGCTGAGGGAGAGGAAGAGACCACTGCTGCCCTGGCTACTGTACTATTTCTTGGATTATTTCTCCCTGTAAGATGGTTCTGCAGTGCAGTTGTTCTGGAGCTAAAGAAGATAAAATTTTAAGGAGGAGCCTCAGATGATCAGGAGCTGCTAACTGTGCACAAAGATAGAGAATGAAATGTCTCTGGGATCTGAAGTATAAATCATGTATGGCTGTCTCATAAAGATTTCTGACTATAACTCCAAAACTGCAGGCTGAGCAAGCCAAAGCACACAAGTACAAGCAGCACAGCACTGTATTAGTACAACTAGTGGAGTCCCACAGGGATCAGCGCTTGGCCCAGCACTGTTTAATATCTTTATTGATGATATGGATGAGGGAATTGAGTCCACCATTAGCAAGTTTGTAGATGATACCAAGCTGGAGGCAAATGTTGAACTACTAGAGGGCAGAAGCGCCCCTCAGAGGGACCTCAATAAGCTAGAGAAATGGGCAGATTCCAATAATATGAGATTTAACAAGTCTAAGTGCCGAGTTCTTCACTTTGAACATAACAATCCCATGCATCGCTATTGGCTGGGGGATGAGTGGCTGGAGAGTGGTGAAATGGAGAGGGATTTAGGAGTAATGATTGACAAAAATCTTAATATGATCCAACAGTGTGCNAGTTTCCATACCAGCTTCCCATCTGTCTGGTTCAAAGCACTTCCCAAGAGTTTACAGTTGTATTTATATGGGTAGACATGTTTTAAGGGAGGAAAAACTACAACAACAATGAAGTTTAATATAGACTCATAGAATGTTTGGGTTGGAAGGGGCCTTAAATATCACCTAGTTCCAGTCCTTCTGCCATGAGCAGGGATGCCATTCACTAGACCAGGTTTCTCACAGCACCACTCAACCTGGCCTTGAACATTTCCAGGGATGAGGCATGCACAGCTTCTCTGGGCAACCTGTCCCAGTGCCTCACCACCCTCATAGTGAAGAATTTATAAGAATTACCTGATCTGACTATACCTTTTTTCAGTCTGAAGCCATTCCCTCTTGTCCTATCACTACATGATTTTGTACGAAGTCCCTCTCTGGCTCTCTTGTGTGCCCCCTTTAGGTACTGGAAGGTTACAAGTTATATATATATATATGTATATTTATATAATTTTCACACTCAAAATCAGGCACTACTATTGAATTTATAAAATTTTCCCATGGATTATTCTTTAGCAGATAAAGAAATGTAGCAACTCCATGTCATTTTTGCTAATATTTTTTGACAAAACCATCACCTTTATACAAAAAAATTATTACAGAAAATATAAAAAGAAGTCTTGGGGTCTGCACCCTGTTCTAAGCAATCAATCACAATATCTCATATGGAAAAGACAGAAAAGTATTCTTATTAGCAGGTATCTGACAATAAAAAATAAATGAAAAATAAATAAAGCCGCACTTTCTCCAGTGAGGGCATTCCCTCCATAATAATTCACCGAACTTCAAGACTGCATTCCTGCAAGAACAAGCCCCAGGTCTATCAGATTTGATAAAAGCACTCATATATTTATGACAATTTCATTCACATCCAATAACAAAGAAAAGTTTTCAGATGCATTTTTCTCATACTGGTAGCAGTTCAATAACTCTGCATAGCACTGTTCATCAAGAACTATTCCAAAGTACATTCACAGTGTGCACAGGGAATTCACATGCTCACCATTTTTAAGCAGCTGTCACTATGGTGCAATGTGATAGTAAATGTGTATAAAAAATTAGGGATTTTTAAAGCTGGAAAAGCATACCATGCAGTTCTAGGATGGGAATCTCAATCAGAGAATATCTCTGGACTTTCCTCTGCTCTAGTTTGCCATATTTATTCATAGTGCACTCAGAGACAGAAGCCTTCTGGAAATATTTTCCTGTTCTCTGCAGTGACTGGGTCTCAAGAAAACTTTTCAGGAGCTGTCCACTCTCTGCCAACTGATAAAGATAACACAGAGCTCTATGCAACAAAAACCTCTTCCTTATTACTCTCACTGACAGAAATGACTTTTCTCTGACCAATTCCTATCAAAGCACCGGGACCTCTGTGAATAAAAGAAGAGATATCACTAGTCTGGGTGTGAACTCGACATTTTTACAGTTACCACAGTCTGATACAGGGCTACAGGAGTGAGCACTCAGGCAAGGTGTAGGTTGCATACATGCGCTGTCCACAGCAAGGGCAGCTGCTGTGCATATGCTGGCAACTGATCTACACACAGGCTGCAGTGATGATGTGCCCTGGACATGTACTCTGTGGACAAACAGGCCAGTTTTCATGTCTGCAATAGCTGAGACTCATCCTGGCTTTCTCAGAGCTATTTCTCCAGTGCAATAAGTGTTTTCATCCACAGCGATCACTTCCTGATGTGCCAGGCTCTTTCAATCAGATAAGTGGCAAACTGCACACAAAGGCATCACAGATGAGAATTGAAAGGAAGTTTGTGCCTTGCTACCTCTGGTGAGTAAATGCCTACAAAATCGTAGAAGATATGGCCTAAGCTCCTGGCAGACTCCCTTTGCACAGTTCCTGGTGTGGCTGTCCCTCTATCAGAGATTTCTTTAGCTTTAATTGTCTGTGGACTCAGTCCCATTTACAAAATGATTCCTCAGAGAAGATGGGAGAAGATGCGTCACGGCAAATACTGTCTGTGGTATCTCACAGGGCTTTGCTTTATGGGCTGGAAACAGAAAAGAAATTCAGCATGACAACTGCAGAAAACTTTTGTCTTCAGGAGATCATTATGGCTTTAGAGACATTTAGCATCTCATAGACGTCTGCTAAACTGAAAATAGATAACAACACTAGAATCAAGAATTCCTCAGTAATAGGAGTGAACTTAAAGTGCAATCATTATGCTAGTCTGTTCCAGGCTGTACGGTTTTATTTTTAATTATTATTTGCCTTCAAAAGAGCACTTTGAAGAGCTGCTGAGATAAAAGCACTGATGTGATAGGCAAGGGACAAATTCATAGTGAAAAGCTATCCCTGACTAGTAACAGTTTTCAAAGCTGTTAAGTACATTTTGTGGAAGTGTGTCTATTTCACATCAAATACGACAAACTATCCTTCTGAATACTTGTATTTTTATTCCATTAGTGCATTTTCTCATCTACTCATAGAACTAGGTGAAAAAATATGGGTCATTATAGGACAAGAATCAAACTGTGAATGTGATCCTTTCCTACCTCACAAAAATTGGCACATCAAAAATTCATAAATCTTTCTTTTCATTTTTTCCATCTCCACACGTGACAAATTATGCAGCTTTTGTGTTAAAAAAGAGTTTTGTGCTTCTATTTCCTATGTTAGAGCATTTACTAAACTGAGAGCTGTAGCACCCCAAAAATTAGTTTACAGTCATTTGCTTACTTTGAAGGTATTCTAGAAGACTTCCATATCTCATCAGCTCTGTAATAATATAAATTGGGTCCTCCAAAGTGCAGACAGCATAAAGCTGTATAAGCTTTGGGTGTCTCAAGTTCTTCATTATTTGTGCTTCCCTCAGAAAGTCTTTTGGATCCATTGAACCTGAAACGACAGTATATAACAAAACATAAGCTGAAGTTATTAAAGGCTTTCCTACCAGCCTGGTAGTCTGAAGGGGAAAACTGAGATTATTTTCTGTCTTTGAAAGTACATTAGCATCTCAAATCTTCATGGTTCCCACAGAAAACAGAAAGTACAGCTCAAACAGTTAATGAGAGAACCATGCCAGTTTTGCAGGAACAGAGAACATATGTGTTCTAGTCACCAGAAATATAAAAGCTAAAATCAATCATCCCAAGGCTTTCCCCAAAGAGGAAAAAGAAGTGAGGCTAGAATTTTAGAGGATACAACGTAAGAAAAAAAGTGGTTAATAAAAGGAGCAGAAAATTGAGTGTCTAGATAATGATCATTAAATTTCTAAGAGAAAACTAGTGCTGCAATAAGAATTTGTTTTGCTGTGTTTTCAGCTTCACCAATCAAAGCCTGAAAGAACTGGAATCACTTCAGCATATGCAGAGTAGATGTGTGTATTTTATACATAAAACCAAATAACTATTCACAATGTTCATGTAAGAGCAACTGTATTAGAAATACATTAATCTCCACATATCTGCGGCTCGCATATCCGCGGATTCAATTAATTGTGGTTGGATTTTCAGTGAGTTGTGAGACCGTGCACATGTGCAGAATGTCCCGGACCCCGGATTTCACGGTGTGGAAGCACCAAAGGGTGCTTTCTCCACTTTAATGAGATGCTACGGTGTGAGCCACACTCCCAGGACCGCCCCTCCAGACGTTATTAGTGGAGGGTGCGTGGCTACAGGCGGGGAGTAGTTGAACATTCATGGGTTCGATATCTTCACGAATTTCATTACTCATGGGACCTGCCCAGACCTGACCTCCAGTGAATTCCAGGGGATCACTGTACTAATGTATACACAGATGTAACATTAATTTTACGATCTCTTAAATTCTGAAATGTCTTAACAGCAAATAATGCCGATCTTTTAAGCATTACATAAGGTCATAGCATCTCTAGTTCTATTCATATACATAGTGAGTAAATGCATAAACTATGTCAAAGAATCAATCAGAAATGCACAGGGAGCTAATGATACAGCAAATCTAAAATTAAAGCTCATATGTCCTGAAAAGAGACTTGATTAGAAAAACATACACAGATAAAGAAGCAAACCTTTCTCTATGGATGATCTAGTAGTTGTCACATATTTTATATATTGTCAGACGTTTGAGGAAGTTGATAAATATCTACCACAGAATGTTTGTACAAAAAAAATAAATTATTCAAATACACAAGTATCTCTTTCCTCCCAAATCAATATACTTTAATTAAGAAAATATTACAGTGAAGATTGGGGAGCAAAAACTCTATTCAAGTTATTCTCCTCTATGTCATGCTTAAAAATAAACTCTTCTTTGGTGCAAGCAAACTGGTTCATTTGAGAAACCAAGGCAGCAAGAATAAGAGTCTTTATGGGTGACCAATAGGTGACCCATAAAGACTCACATTAGGTGACCAATAAGGTTCATTTGGGAGTTTGACTGTTCCAAACATGGATTTAAATTAAGTGACATTCTTGTATGATACTCAATGGTTCAACAATAAAACACCAACAGAAAATCTGCTCTACAAAATGAACTGGCAAATCAGCCTGGGCCACTTTTACCCAACACGTACCTTGAATGCCACCTCCTTAAAAGCATTCGCACTTATTTCTCAAAACATATTAATGATATTTGATTTCATATCCTTGTATTAATGCAAGAGGAATTGCTCAGAAATGCTTCTGACTAGACTTTATGAAAAAAGAGACACTTGACATTGCAACTCGGGAGAGCAGAGATTATCTCAAGGGACAGGTGCCCTTCTCCTCTGTGTCCTCATACTTCCCTTGGCAATCCCATAGCATCCAATTTGCCAATACTTTATAAGATGTCATTAGGAGGGATGGTGAAAGTTAATGGATTTCATTGTCATCAATAAATGGAGAGTAGCCAATAATACGTCCCCTCAACAGGCCATACTCATTTCCTTTTGTCAGTCTGAGAGGAAAGTGGGGGTCTGCTTAAAGTGATCATACTTGCTCTGGATAAAGCAGAAATTGTGACAGAAAGAAAACACAAAGTATCTGTAATGCTTACTCTGTCTTTTCCTCTTTAGGGCAGGGCAATCTTTACAGATTTATTTGGACTTTCCACCAATTATAGATTTTTTAAAAAATTATCTAGAGTTCTCTGTATAGTTTTTTGACTCAATTTGATACTGATTTAAAACTGTGCCCCATTTTCTTACTCTTTTCAAGACCTATGCATTGTCATAGAAATCAACATAAAATCTGCAGAGAAGCTTCATGGTGTGCCAATGCATAAGCATGACTAATGATTTAGCATCAGTTCCAGAATTTGACAAGTTGATCCTAAAAAGGATAAAAGGCCCTCTATGGATCATTATACAGGATTTCTTCCCACAATAGAATATGACTGAAACCAAGAAACATAATTTTCCCATATGACAACTTTCAATAAATTGATCAGAAGGATGTATTCTATTAGCAGAATAGCTGCAAATCCTTATTTACATGGTAAAAGAAAATAATAATAATGAGCACGTGACCTTCAGTTTTACTTAGTTTACATCTTTATAGTAGTAGACAGTGACACAAGTCCCCTAGAGCCCTGTAGATCTTACATTGTGGTTAATAAGAGATTGGATGCCAACTGAAACAAATTTAGAAGTATCTTTATGAGTGTTTTGCCTAAAATGATGTTTTAGCAACTGGATAAGCAAAGTTAAAACTGCATGTAAAAGGAAGCAAACATGCTTGTTGCAAATTAGTTGGATATAGCCTGTCACAATAGTGGCAAAGAAATCACAATAGATCCCTTTGAGCAAGGAAATGCATACCACATGGAGTTTCAAATAACTGAGGATATTTTTAGCTTGTAGTTGAATATATGTGTTTCTAATAAAGTATACATTTTCAGTTGTAAGTAGAACACACAGTATGAACAGTAGATTGATGTAAGTAGAAACCACCTGATCATAAAACAGTTAACAGAAAACTTTACTGAAACAACTAAATGCTTCTCTTGTGCAAGGCAACAGTTTGGGAGCAGATTTATTAGCCCTTGAAGCAAATATGGCTTTGACAATTTGTTTTGTTGAATAGATGATCCTTGTGGGTCCCTTCCATCTCAGAATATTCAGTGATTCTGTAAATGTTCTGTGGCCTTTTTTTTAAATATCAAAGTTATTCTCAAGACCAAAATGTTAGAATCTATTTCTTTGATACATTCCATGATGACATGCTGCTTAAATTAGGAATCATGCCTAATTTCAGCCTACTTAAAACAGGTATATCACTTCTGATAACCCTTCTTTTTGAAAATATTTTGTTCTAGGTTTGAAGAAGCTTTACATTATAAGATAAACACTTCTTATTTGGAAATGAGTTAGAGAGCAAGATCAATTATTTTCCAGATTCTACTGGCCTAAACGTAAATGGTCCTTACATGTTCAATAAACCCCTCACAAGACGCTTTGTTTGCAACTTTCAATACATCTTCCCAAATTACTTCAAATTAACCTTGTACTTCAGAGGAACTTAGTCTTCTGGATAAGTTTAGACAAAATAACCTTATATGGAGACTAAATTAAGCATATAACTGTGATCTTCTAAAGAAGTTTATGTGTCAAAAAACCCCATTAAAAACAACAAGTATTTGGCAACACAAGAGACTAAAAAATCTTATTCACATTAGAAGATGAATGATACAGGTGTCTGACAGTTCTCAGGCAGCTTTGTCACCACACAGAAGTAAGCTTACAAGCTGGAGTAAGGTCATACACTCAATTAAATGGAATAAAAGGATCTCTTTTTTTCAGGGAATTTTAGGGACTTTTCTGAATGCAAAGATTTTTATACTGCATATGCATTAAAAAGATGAAACATTGGAGAACTGATAATATTACTAAAAACTCCACTAACAGTACCAACCCAGACACTATTTGGGGAAATCCTCCTGAAAAATGAATATTATGCTTGGGCAGCTTTCATGCACGGAGAAGCTTGGGAGATGCTTTACAACGTGATAATGACAAATGTATCTGTCAACTCAAACAGGCGTAAGGAACTTTATCAGATACAATTAATTGGTGATGATAGATTTCTGTTTCATATGCTGACAGATGGAGAAGGAAGCCAGCCCAGACAATAGGTTCTAGAAAATCCATCACACTCTGCATAGGACGAAGTGCAAATCCCTGCTGCAATGATTTCCACTTAAGTAGAAAAAACAATATTTCAGTGAGGAAATATAAACAGAAATTTGAAATGACATGTTCAGGGATCTGCATCAGGACAATGCTGTGGAGAGCCAAGAACAGAAATAGCAACTGCTGGCTTCTAGACTGTTTTCCTATTTACTGATCCCTACACCTCTTTGATAACTCTGGGTCAACAACTTAAAAGTTGGAGATATTCCTTAAGGCAAAGATGTTTTGTGTATTGTGTTTTCATCCCATCATATCCATCACTAAGGTTTTGGATGGTAAAATGCCATGGATGACTGCCTGGCAGAGTCAAATACCAGTGAATAAATATGAGAATTATCTGAATGAAGGCATCATATTACTACTGCTTTTAGTTTATAGTCACAGTGATCAACAACAGATAGTAATAAGGATAAGGGGAGATAATGGGTAGGAGAGTTAATGGGTAAAGCATGGACTGAAAGATATTTGAGAAGAAAAGGTGGAATAATCCTGAGGAATTTCACTTGTTGTAGTTGTGCTGAAGGGAAAATGTGTGAATTGTGTGTAAAATGTTCAGTTTTCTTTGGTGTTACGATTATGATATTTTGATTTTGATGCGGAGAACTCTTTTCCTTGATGTGAGTGAAGTTTGTGAGTTTGTATGATGAATGTGGAGTTGAATGATAATTCTTAAATATGTGATACACAGAGCTGAATTGTGGAATGCATTGGGTTTATGCTGCAAGGTTTGGTAGTGGGGGTGGTTTCTCACAGGGTGGTTTCTGTGAGAAACTGCTAGAAACTTCCCCCATGTTGATAGAGCCAATTCCATTTGGCTTCTAGATGGACCTACTGCTGGCCAAGGCCAAACTCATCAGTGAATGTGGTAGTGTCTCTGAGAGAACAGAAAATCTGTGGAACACCAGCAACAGTCACAGAAGAGAGGAGTGGGAATAGATGGCCCACATTGGAAAAGTCTGTTCCTGAAGGACTTCATCCTGTGGAAAGGATCCACACTGGAGCAGCTTGTGAAGAGCTGTAGCCCATAGGTCGGACTCAAGTTGGAGAAGGTTGTGGAAGACTCTCTCCTTTCGGAGGGTCTCCATTCTGGAGCCGGGGAAGAGTGTGAAGATTCTTTCCTCTGAGAAGGAAGGAGCAGTAAAGGCAATGTGTGATGTACTGATTATGACCCCCAGTCCCCATTCCCTGCACCACTGTGAGGGAGGAGGTAGAGAATTCAGAAGTGAAATTAAACCTAGGAAGGATAGGGAGGTTATGAAGCCCAATCATTAACCCAGCACTGTCATGTTCACCATTAAACCTTGACTCAAGCACCATATCCTCATGCTTTTTGAGCACTTCCAGGCTTGGAGATTCCACCAGTTCACCAGAAAGATTGGTCCAAAGCTTGACAATTCTTTCCATTAGGAATTTTTCCCCAATATCCAATCTAAACCTCCCCTGGCACAATTTGATGCTATTTCCTCTTATCCTGTCTCTTGTTAACTGGGAGAAGAGACTACCACCATGCTACAGCCTCCTTTCAAGTAGTTTCAGAGAGTTACAAAATCTCCCCTGAGCCTCCTCTTCTCCAGACCAAGCACCCCCAGCTTCCTCTGCTGCTCCCCATACGACTTACTCTCCAGACGCTTCACCAGTTTTCCTACCCTTCTCCAGACTCACTCCAGCACCTCAATGTCTTTTGTGTTTTGAGGGGCCCAGAACTGAGCATAGGACTTAAGGTGTGCTGAGTACAGGGGAACAATTGCTTTCCTACTCCTGTTGCCCACACTATTGCTAATCCAGGGCAGGATGCCATTGGCCTTCTTTGTTTTAAGCCTTTTAGCAGCAATAGCTGGAAATTAGCAAGTCCAGAAAAAAATGCTTGAGAAATTGTGAAAATTCTTGTTGAGAATACAAGAAGAAACTACATTTAGCCTTTCTAAAGGCCTACAAATCTATGACATACTGATTGTATTATGCTCACATATGCAATATCACATATGCCATATCGTGTATGCAATATGCATAAAGAACATATTGTTCACTATGTAATTACCCTACTTGACCAACCTGTTCCTGCTTGGTAATGAGAGCATTGTTTCATTTCACAATTTTTCTGGTGGTAAAGCCTTCTTAACAGAACCCTCTACACAGCATCCCCCTATATTTGCCAGATCACTTTGAGTTTAACACACCCCTCTGTTATTCTCATGGCTTTCCTTTCTAGAGGGTCTACACTGTAAAACAGCCTAGAGAAAAGGCTCTAGTTTAAAATATGCCCCCTCCTACCCTGGTATAAAGACAACTGATTTAGATCTTAAGCCAAGTAACAGCAGAGGATCATTTTACAGTGTGTTATTCTTGAAGACTGAAATACTGTTTTTGTGAATATTGGAAGTTTCAATCATCTACATATAACACAAAGTATTTCTTGATTACTCATCAGCTACATAATACGTTTTCCCTTCATTTATCATCTTTATATTATGGTGAATAAAATTACCACACCTACCCATTGGGGAAGTTTTATTTTTACCAGGGTAAGGATTTATTACTCAGATTAGGGTGAGAGTATTGGGGTTTTTCTTTAATTAGTGAAGTGTTAGTCCTGATGAGTAACAATGAGAACAAGTTGTGGAAAACCAGTGTGCTAACTGATTACAGTAAGGCACTCCAAATGGTGAATAATTCCCTAGAGAAGTACACTGCAAGGTTAAATACTTACATTTCAGACTGTTTGAACTGGTTTTGTGGAACAAGTTAGTTCACAAAATACAGTGATAAGAGATTCAGTATTAACTACTTAATTTGTTGAGATGGCTTTGAGAATCAAAGTTTTCATTAGGAGTATCTACATGCAATGCACAACTTCCATATCACAGTATTGGATCACAAACTTTGCTATCCAAGCACAACATCCAAGTGGGGCTTTTGTCTGCCCTAACTCAATGTAACCCACTGTGAAATCCATGAAACTACCATTGGACCTTAACAGGAGTCAGACTACAGTTAGAAAAAAAGAGGTAGAAAAAGTATTGATTCACTGAGCCCTTTTTCCCAGGTGAACTATGATACTACAAAAAGAATCACAGTTGAAGGACTTTCTTACACTATACTGTGCTAGTCTGGATGTAATAACAAGTTTCCAGTAAGTCTTATGTTTATTCCAGTGAGAAAGAGATTTCAAGATTGTTTCTGTGTTTACTGGGTCACTAGGGAAATGTATCTGCTCACTAAAAAAAGTACTGTCTTTCATATGAATTATAGAAGGTCTTTAGTCTGAGCAGCTTTTATATTTACATTTAAGCAGAGGAAAAAACAGTGCTTATTTCCTTTCAGTTTACAAGTCTCAAAATACAAAAAATATCCTGATGCAAGAGAGCTTTAAAACAAATGCTAAAATTCTTCCCTGTTCAGGAGACCACTCAAGCACGGCTCAAGCATATTGCTGTTACTCAGAATCAAAAATCTGAATCTGTTCTGCTTCCTGAACCATGTTCATTAATGCCCAACAGAAGGTTTTTCAATTAACTGCAAATCATGTTTTAATCTCTTTTTAAAAAACATCATCCAGGCTGCCATTCTTATCTATGTGGTTCTTGCCATCTGCTGGCAGGTGTTTTATGTTGCCAATTTAAAATGTACAAATTACTTGAAGTTAGTGAAACATAATTAAGAAAAATGCTAAGAGCTATTAGTCACAATCTTATATTGCATGCAAATACAGGGTATTAATGTTTTGTATCCAAAACTTTGAGAAATTTTATTCAATCAATACTAAGATTAAAGCACTTCTTAAGTACAAACTTAGCATAGTACATATTCTATATTACCAAGGAAATCATTACATTATAGCGTCTAATCACTAGAAAAACTCCAAAGCAGTAGTAAATCAATGACTTCACCTACAGTAAAAATGTAGTTACTCAATTCCATAAAAGTAGCAGTGTACAAGAAGAGGTACAAACCTTCCTGGGGATGTCTTTTTATGTAATATAGATGTTGAATGAGTTCAGCTCATCTAGAAATCGAAAACAGTATAAAACTCTAATTCAAAATACTAAAGAATATCTGGGCCTTGAGCTTTACTAATCTTCATGCTTTTAAAGGTGTGGATTTTAAGAATTATTACATAAATGGATAGGGTCTCTTTTCAGTAGCATCTAAATAGTAAAGGAGCACCCTTGTTAACATTTCACATTTTTTGCATTTAAGAATAATTCACATACCTGGTTTTAACGTTTTGATTGCCACGGGGGTGGTATTATTCCACCGTCCTTCCCATACCTCACCAAACTGACCAGATCCTAATTTTTTCACTAGTTTCAGAGATTGTCGGTCTATCTCCCACTGATCGACAGTTTTATATGACAAATCAAAAGTAGCAGGAATTTGAACCTGGTAAAAGAAAATAATGAAATAATTGAGATATGTAATATTTTTTCAATAGCATCAATCATTTTTAAATATGTCACGTGAAGTTGGAAGAGATAGTCGCATCTCATATACTGTGGACCCATGGTCTTATTCGGGACCCACAAAGCCTACCTTCCGCGTTGAATGGTAGCTCATTAATATGCAAATTTGCCCTGTACTCTCAGAAGGCTCTCTGGTGCTGTTTCAGCACTGTGTTGCTATGTATCGGTTGCCATGGCAGCTGTGCTGGAGGGGTGGTGAAGCGGCAGAGCCGCTGCAGCCGGGACGGGACAAGTGGAGTGATGGGGCCACCATGGTTGAGGTGGGGCAAGCGGAGCAGCCAAACTGTTCATGTTAAATGCCTAATTGAATATTTATGCATGCCATGTTGCGCATGTGCAGTTGCAAAAAGGGACCTCCTGAATCACTGAAAAATCATGCCGCTAAGACATGAAGCCACAATATGGGGAGCGCAAAGTGCAAGAGGGCCAACTGCATAAATAACATTTTCTTAAAATACACACACATGAAAAAGTGATCCCAGAACATGAAATACAATACATATACTGGGTACATCTTTCAGAAATAAGAAATCTGATAAAGGAAATATCCTGCTATTAAAAGTAAAAATTAGAAATCATCCACTATAGTATAGTGGTGTCTCACATGGAAGACCAGGGTTCGATTCCCTGCTGGGGAGGCAGTGGTGTCATTTAAGAGTTGGATTCCACGATCTTTGTGGGTCTCTTCCAACTCAGAATATTCTGTGATTCTGTGATTCTATGATCCCTCTAGCAGGTTTTTTGAATAGTGACATATTGCTCTCCTGAATCTTGTGGTTTTGACTCAGTTATTACTTACGGACAGCTAAAGTTATGAAGATGGAGATTCCATCTCTATACATATTTATAAAAAGGCATTCATAAATCATGATTTGGCATATTTTCTTCTCCAGCCACTTGATGTTTTGTTCAAAATGGCATGACATTTTATTATTAACTTGTCAGCCTCAAGATAGCAACTGTTAAACTATCCAAAAGTTCCTGAAAACAAGGAGATCATCAACATTTTGAAATGGTAGAAGCAGATATGGGGTCAACAGTTTCTGACAGATATCTGAAGAGTTAGCTTACAAAACACACTTTGCACAGCACAGCATCCACTCTTACCTTTAGGCATGGTCTTCTGAGCAGTACGCAGAGGCCATCACTCTTCTTGTTATAATAGTCAACTAAGTCATTCAGAGTTTTGAAAGTTTTCCTTCTGCTTAGAAAAAAGCCTCCTTCATCCAGCTTTCTGATCCTGTAGTGCTTTACAGATGTACCATCAAATACTAAAAAGATTTGAAGATACTAAGTTTCCAGGAATTATTGCAGTGATGCAATATAATTTATAACCAAAATATCATAAAGTTCCTAAATATATTTATGAGGACTTTAAAATATGCAATTTTAGTTTCAAATATCACAACTATAAAACAACCCTTTCTTACCAAAGCCCACTGTTCAGGTAGCCTAAAGCTATTCATCAGTCTTCAGCCATGCAGGTTTGGAGATTCTTGTTTGCACCATACAAAGTGATGTAGAAGTACCTAAGTACATCTTCTGTGAGGCAGCTCATGTTTTCCAACAAAGCATCTAGTTCACAGTAATCATTTAATCAGTTTTTAATATTTTCTGTATCAGTATTGCCAGCAGTGTGCCCAGGTGGCTAAGAAGGCCAATGGCATCCTGGCCTGCATCAGGAACAGTGTGGTTAGTCGGTCCAGGGAGGTTGTCCTTCCCCTGTACTTGGCGCTGGTCAGACCTCATCTTGAGTACTGTGTGCAGTTCTGGGCTCCCCAGTTTAAAAGGGATGTTGAGCTGCTTGAGAGGGTGCAGAGAAGGGCAACAAGGATGGTGAAGGGACTGGAGGGCAGGCCCTATGGGGAGCGACTACAGGAACTGGGATTGTNATTCCAAATAGCAGCTGCTGGGCAAATATTCCCTTCACATAGCCATAAAAAAGACTCACGTCTTCCGAGGGTTTCTTTGAGTTTTGTGGGTATTTGGAGTAAGTAAAAATCAGATGAATACTCCTCTGCTTCAGGTAGTTGATTAATTCCTTTCCATTGAAACCCGTTTTATTCTAATAATTTTTTTCTTAATCAACAAGACTTTGCTCTCCTCACCTCCTGTAGGTTATTTGCCTGCATATCATGACATCCAAAGTGTCCCTCCCTTTGACTATCAGAGCATTCTTCTGATGTGCCAGAAAGAAGGTTGAGCCACTGCATGCTGAGGCTAGACCCAGACCAGCACTAGATCAGAGAGGGACAAAAAATGCAGTCATTCATCTTCTGTGTTATTTAAGGAATATTAGACTCACAAATTTTATTTCTGATGTCTCTGTTTTACATGGCTTAAAGAAGTGATCTTCAAAGCAGAGTGCGTGCAACCCAGGGAATGCACAAGGCAATCCATTGTGTCATGAGAAAGAATTATTTTTGTACCATTAATGAATAAAATTAATGCTATAAATTCTGTTAATTTTATCTTCATCTCATCCTTTTGTGTGTGTGTGTATGTTATATAATGTACACAATCTATCAGTACAGCAGTACATGTATATAATTTACATATAATATAAATAAATAAATATGTATGTCGGATGAAAGCTCAAAAATCTTCTTTCATGGTAGAGGTTCACAGGTTATTCTGAGCTGGAAGGGACCCATAGGATCACCTAGTCCAACTCCCAAGCAAATGCTCTCCCAGGGATCAAATCCACAAGCGTGGAACCGTGGGCACCACGCTCCATTCATCCAAGCTTCCCATCATCTAAGCCATGTCACTGAGTTCCTTATCCAGTCTTTTCTTAAACAGCTCCAGGGATGGTGACTCCACTACCTCCATGAGCAGACCATTCCACTGAGAGATCATTCTCTCTGTGAAAAAGCTCTTCCTAACATCCAGTCTAAACCACTCCTGGTATAGCTTGAGGTCATGTCCTCTCCTTCCGGCGCTGGCAGCCTGAGAGAAAAGATTTACACCCACTCGACTACAACCTCCCATCAGGTAGTTCTGTACATGGCATCCCTACCTTGGTGACCCGAAGCATCATGGGCCTAACGGGCTAGAAACACCTCCCCTTTATGCTGCCAATCCAGATTCACCTGTGACACCTTCACCTTATCTGGTCTGCCTGGTCATTGTTCACACTCTCTTCATTGGCCCGGCCCTTCAGAACGTGAGTATCCACAGGCCAGATTTTGACAATCAGTTTTTCCACCCTGACAGCGATATCTTTCCAGATGTCAGCTGCCCAGATGGGTCTGCCTCTGCATTGCCAGTTGGGTTTCTTCCAGCACTCCAGCCATCCCCACAGTGCATTGGCCACCATCCATGAATCGGTGTACAAGTACAGCTTTGGCCGCTTCTCTTCCTCAGCAATGTTCAGAGCCAGCTGCACAGCTTTAAGTTCAGCAAGCTGGCTTGAACCACCCTTCAGTGGCTTCCGCGATCCTTCGTGTCGGGTTCTATACAGCTGCTCTCCACTTTCAGTCCATTCTTACTAGGCNGTTCTGTACATGGCATCCCTACCTTGGTGACCCGAAGCATCATGGGCCTAACGGGCTAGAAACACCTCCCCTTTATGCTGCCAATCCAGATTCACCTGTGACACCTTCACCTTATCTGGTCTGCCTGGTCATTGTTCACACTCTCTTCATTGGCCCGGCCCTTCAGAACGTGAGTATCCACAGGCCAGATTTTGACAATCAGTTTTTCCACCCTGACAGCGATATCTTTCCAGATGTCAGCTGCCCAGATGGGTCTGCCTCTGCATTGCCAGTTGGGTTTCTTCCAGCACTCCAGCCATCCCCACAGTGCATTGGCCACCATCCATGAATCGGTGTACAAGTACAGCTTTGGCCGCTTCTCTTCCTCAGCAATGTTCAGAGCCAGCTGCACAGCTTTAAGTTCAGCAAGCTGGCTTGAACCGCCCTTCAGTGGCTTCCGCGATCCTTCGTGTCGGGTTCTATACAGCTGCTCTCCACTTTCAGTCCATTCTTACTAGGCAGCAGGAACCATCAATAAAAAGGGCGAACTGCTGTTCACTGTCTGACAGCTGGTTGCAGGGCGGCGCTTCCTCTGCTTGGGTCACTTTCTCTTCCTCATCATCATCCCTCAGGTTGAAATTCTCACACTCAGGCCAATTGGTGATAATTTCGAGGATTCCAGGCCTGTTCAGGCTACTGATGTGGGTGCGCTGAGTGATCAAAGCCATCCATTCGCTCTAGGTGGTGTCAGTAGTATGATGAGTGGAAGGTGTCTTCCCTTTAAACATCCATCCCAGGACCGGTAGTCGGGGAGCCAGGAGGAGCTGCATCTCAGTGCCTGTCACTTCTGAGGCCAAGTAAAAAAGTTTGGAGGCCACTAGCTTAGCAATCTCCTTTATAAAGGAATATCAGCATTAGGAATGTTGGGCTCAGAATCAGCAGAGAGGGCAGCTCAGAAAAGTTGAAAAGGAATTTTGTCACTTACGTGAGTGTCATTTAGCAAAGCATTTCATTATTTAGATTTCACCGTCCATTTTCAATTGACAACTTGAGAATTTATATTACAGACAGAAGAGTAACTGATTTAGCTCCTAAAAATGCCACAGCTGTTAATACTAACATTAACAGTATTCCTCTATAAACCTAGCTGGTAGTGAGGAATCCTGATCATATAAAGCATAACTTAAAAGGAAAGATGTTTAAGTAGTAGGACAAATTTACTGTGTCTCAAACAGAAGATACATGCCTCAGTACAAGAATTTTCTGATCCTAGAAATTCCAGAGCTCAATGAATACTTCCAAACTGTAAGATTAAATGATAGACCAGGATGTGAAAGTGTGGACAGATTTTTTTGCTGCCTGTTAGAGCTGGTGTGGGATCAAGGTGAAGGGACACACCCTGCCCATTTAGGGTGGGGGTCTGTGAGCTTGAGAATCAATCCAGAAAGAAGAATTGGAATCATCTGACTAGTGAGTCTGAGGACTGACTGGAAGAAGAAACACCAGAGCAGAACTAAATGTGAAGCACCACATTTTAGAAAAAAGCAAGTAGCCATAGCTAAAAAAAAAAAAAAAATAAAAAAATAAAAATTCAAGGGGTATCCAACCCTGCATTTAATAAAACAACACGATGATTTTCTATGATGAGTGGAGAAAGAGCTGTCAAGGGAAGGAGGATGTCGTCCTGGTCTTTGTCACCCAACTTTACACCTATCCAACAAGCCAGGTGGTCTCATTCGCATCTATCAATTTATGAGATTACTGTTTTCCCCATCTCAGGCTCCCAATGCAACACAGAAGTCTGAAAAGCAAAATGGAAGCATAGGGAAAAGGCCTTCTGTTATTTTCCTCCTATGTACCTGCAATACCTTTAAGCAGTCAAAATTCCAGCACGCATATTCAATTTGGTCATGTTGACGTGTGGGTACTTTTAGTTAAATAATTGAATGGGAATATTTTTTTCAAGCATAAAAGCAGCTTCAGTCTGGTACATTTGATAATCTAATTATTGAAAAAAATTCTATTGCTCTCCTATGGATTTACTATAGCTGATAGATCCTTTATACTGTAACACTGTAAATTTCTGGTCATAATAATAAAAGAATGCTTATTCTGCATATTGTATGTAGAAAAATTATAGAAAATTATTGACTGCATGCAATTAACAAATCTGATATAAAGAATAATTTCGCTCACCATTTAAGTGATCAAGTCAAAAGGAAAATTCTCCTTCCTTAAGTACTATCGTGTATAATACACACTATACTTTTTGTACTGAACTGTGCGACTGTCATTCCAAACCACCAGAGGGCAGATAGGAGCTGTTCAAAATACTCCAGGTAGTATTTTCAGGGGTCTGAGAACTTGCAATCATGAGAACCAGGATGGAGAATATATTTGCAAATAAAATCCAGATTATAATTACATCACACTTTTCAAATACCGTTTCTTTTTATATCACACAAAATTATTATTTTTTGATTATAGAATGTGTGCATATTGTTGTGAAGTTTCATTTGGAAATAGGGGTGAAACAAAAGGAAGCAAAGAGTAGTTCAGTAATCACAGACTGAAAATTTAACAACTTTTCCGAAATTCACAGAAAAATTGATCTGGACAAATTAATAAGTTTTTATCATGCATTAAATAAAAGGACAACAGGATGACTGTTTTAACCCAGTCTCAGTAGCACATCGGAAGTTAATAGTGGTTTGACTACCTGCTTTATTTATTAGCAGTATTAAGTATTATTGCTATTACTTGTAATGCACCTAACCTTAACAATGCAAGGGCTAGTTTGAAGGATGTGCTCTAACTTCTTAAATGAGCCTTCTATGAAGACTTATGATATGGAGAAGTTGGAGAAAATTTCTGCACTGATACCATCTCTTCTTGTGATAAGTAGCTGAGATTGGTGTAGAGGACTGTTTACTTGTATCCTGGGGCTGAGTCTGAGCTATGTGTCTGACTCTGGCTGTAGGAGACACTTGTAATATTGCAACATGGGGTGGGGCCTCTGCCAGCATGAGTATGTCACTCAGGGAAGAGCCAGCCATAACCCCTTCCATTCATCCCCGCATCCATGCCAGACTGCTAAATAGGACAGGATTGTGACTTCAGCTTCACACAGCTTGACAGTAGCTGTGTTTGAAGACTGGATTGGTTTTCTCCTCAACTTGACTTTTCCAAAAGAATAACAGCTCCCCATTAGATTTCTGCAAGGTTTCAGTTTAACTGAAGGATTCTCCTCTCCCAGCTATCCATCTTCATATGATTGGACTAAGCAGAAGTAGATTTTGCGACCTGAAGAATGAGAATAAAATAATTTACTGTTCCTTTCCCAGGGCAGAAAAATGTATGGTGGCATCAGGAGAGTCAATGTCTTCACCAAACAAATCACAGAGACACTAATGCATCAATACCACCAGCAACGATGTGTCCCAACATTGCTCCTGCCAGCTCCTCCAGCACTGGCCATTCAGCACTGGCAGCATGCCCAGGGTGGATGTGCGAGGAGGGGGACTCCTGAGATCACCCTCACCAGCACAGAACAGGTGCAGAGGCAGATCCAAAATCATTTTCTTACTCTGGCCGTGATTTTGCCAGTCCTATGAGTCTGCTGACTTAAATAATTACCAATTATTCCTGTGCTGAAACCCAGTTTAGCCTAGAGGAAATCTCACTATTTTTTAGGAACATGGAAAAAATCCTAAAGAAAATGTAAACCATTTACATTGTTATTTAATGCAATAAGTCTTTTAGATACCATTATTCAGTGACAGGCTAAGTAGAGAGCCTCCTGTTATCACTGGCAATGACACTCAATTAAACTTAGCACATCTAAATTATGGCTTTTAATTAAAAAGAAGCAATGTCTAAGATGGCACCAACATGTTTAAAATTTAATACATTTCACACCAGATGCTGGAGTCATCACCATAAAAATCTGATGGCAACATGTGCATTTTTAAAATAAGGAAACCTATTTTTAATATGTCAAACACTTTATAGCAACAAATCTCGCTGGCCTATGTGGTTTGATGAGCTTTCCATTTAAACATTCCAGGATGAGAAAAACTTTTCTGAATGTGACTTTTTCTTTTTAAGTTAAATAGTTATTTACTATCTGAATCTTACAAATTGAGAGTTTTCCCAACAAGGCAAGTTAGTAGTGAAAAGTACGGTTTTCATTAAAGATAAGAGGGGTTCTTTTTTTTTTCCTAAGGAGATAATATTTTCACTAATTAACATTGTCTCTTATACATTGCCCATATGAGTATAAAATCAAACATGAAAGCTATCTTCTGCCCCAGCTTTAGTGTCTCATAATTCCTTCTGATAACACAAAGAGGAGAGTTGCAGGGAAACTGCCTTCTCCATAGCATCTGGTGAACTAAACAAAATTCTCTTCAATTAATACGTGCTTCCCACAATACAATCCCCTCCATTATTTTGCTTTAGAATACACTAGTTTTCCAAAAAGTAAACAATAAGTAATGAGATTATGAACATACAACACTTAGACCATGATGGATACTACTAGGCTGGAAGTAAAAGAGCTTGCACAACACAAACGGGTATCATTTAGTCAAGACTATTCAGTAAGCAGCAAATAATATTTAGCTCTTGAGGAAGACATAGTATGTTGAGGCTAAGTTTTGGTCATGTTTCTTTACCTAAAAAAAGATGTATTAGCACTGGGAAATCATGTCACTAATACTGTCTACAGACTGCTTGAGAGTTTATCCTCTTTCTTTACCTAAAAACACATAAATGTCTAATAAATCCGAGATTATACATATATACACACATACATGCTCAGAGGACAGCCCATGTTTGTGCATGGAGAGCTGGATCCTGTAGTTGGAGCCTTGCCCATGTGTATATTATGTTCATCAGTGCCGCTTCTTCCTTCCTTTATAAAACAAACCAGCATGAAACAAATCTGCATTGATGGTTTCATATCTGGCTGTTATCAGTCACAATCAAATTCCTGTTCTCAAATAAGCTTATACAGAAACTTGGAAAATGTCTACCAAAGCTTTTATAATTGAATCAAATATACTAAATCAGATAGAATAAATGTTCTATCCAAAATTTGTGAGGAAAATATTAAACAGCAACATCAAAGGATTATCTCATCCTACCACAAATGCTGGAATTTATTTTAATTCTCTTGGATTTTTCTCTTGAGTATCTCCTAGTTTAACTAAAGTACTGTCGCCCTCCTGTTAGAGAAGTAGTTAGGATGCAGGACAAATAATTAAGATTTTGGATCTTTCATAGAAGGCTATAGCTGGAGCATAATAAAAAGAAATTGCATTTCCACCCTTAGGTGCACACGCAAAAGATTTTTCATTGATTTTTAGGAGGGTGTCATATATTCAACTGCTGGCATTAAGAAGATATTACAGGCCTATCTGTCCTTCCCTGCATTACACTGCACTGTTACCTGTCTAGCCAGTCCTGGGATGAAATCAGTTCACTGACTAAGAGCACTTGAAGGAAGCTGAAACCATGTAACACAGCAATAAGTTGGCATATGGAGAGAAAGCATTTTGAAAGGTCTTTGGCTATAATACAGCCCTTGAATGAAGGGGTGCATGCACGGGGTCAGTTCTGCCATAGCTCTGGAGCAGTCTGATTCCTCGCTGATTTCAGCACTTCATGACAAGAACCAAATGAAAACTATGGAGAGAACTCTCCCAGAACTGTAAGTTTCACGTTTATTTCATAAACTTCTCAGTATTTTGTTTCACATTTCTTTATCATGGTGATAAAAAGCAATCCTTCCATTACCACATGACATTGCAGTTATATACACTTTCTTTATAACTGGGAAAGAGAAACCAAGAATGTGTAAAATGTTCATTAAGCTATGTTTCTGTGTAATGTTCAGAAGGTGAATGACACATAAACATCCAGGCAAAAGAGGAGTCATTATGAAAGAATCTGGTTACACACCAGGTGCTTCTAATTTTACTGATCTAATTCTGCATGTGACTATTCACAATTTATCAAGAGTCTTTGCTTGTGTCTAGAATTCATATAGGTAGAGCACATTAGGAATCTCGGGTGCAGAGCCCTGTTATTTCAAAGGCAACATTATGCTCGATGCGCAGTTGCATGACAATTTGATGGAAAATGGTCACAGAAAACAACCAATCAAAAATCACATTTACTATCTAAAATGGCAAATATGTACAGCATGAAAAAAGGTGATGTACTTATATGTGAGCGAGTAAAATTATTATCAAATAAAAGTCCTTATTTGATAATCTTTCAGATTCAAATAGGGGACTTAAATAAATTTCAAAATGCATCATTGTCACAAATAAAATTTTTTACTGATGTTTGCCACTAACTTTTTAATGAAACATGACTGATTCTGAAATACAGCTTTGAATGTCTTTCTATCATTTCACCCCTGAAAACAAATAAATCTAAACCTAAGTGTGAGATCTAGCAGAAATCTCTTGGTTTTTAAATTGCAGCTATCTGCTAATGTGATTTTATTTTTATTTTGTGTACTAATCAGAATAACTGTAATGTATTTTTTTGTACTTTGACCATGTTAATACTATCTATTTTAAGGCAGTTGACACACAAGAAGTATAAAAAGTTACTTTCTGTTCTGACTACAGTTATACCCTGTCATTCGTGAGGAACGGGACAGGCCACGGGTCTTGCAGAAAGCCAAACTCGCAAAGAAGTGCAGGTCGTTAATATGCATGGAGGCCACGCCCATTGCTCCACACCCCAGGGCACTCCAGAGCTCTGCGGACAATTTTCTGCTTCTCCCCTCAGACTGTCAGCCCAGATGAGCAAAGGGAACTGCTTCTGAGCCCACTCTGAATCAGGAGACACCCCCCCTCCGAGAATCTTTTGGTTTCTCCGGGCTGCTGCGGCCACGCTCCCACAGCCCAAATCCCGCGTCGCGACTCCCCCACCCCAACCCCAATGTGCGTGCCCATGGCGTCCCGGCATGGCACCTCGGCCTTCCAGGACTGCTGCGGAGCCGGGGCTGTTGTGGGGCGGCGGCTGCCGACCTGCCGGGGCTGCCGTGGGGCTGTAAAAGCCAGGCTTAGAGAAACTGCGCACCCTCCCTGCGTGCCCTCCCCAGGGGGTGGACCCGTCCCACCTCACAGGGAGCGCCAGCAGCGCCCCTCAGCAAAGCAGAGGCACTGAGCATGCGTGGGCTGGGGAAAGTCGCAGGTCCCGGAAGCCGGACTGCGAAAAAATTGCTTCGCAAATGGGTGGGGTCAGAAAGGAGAGATCGCAATGCAGCAGGGATTCACTGTATATTGATAACAAAGTCTATAAAGTATAAATTCAAATTTTTCTTACAAAGATTTCTTTATCCTATATCTTCTGGGAACTAAATGTTGTAAATTCAATTTCATTTTCATGCCCACAGTTTATAGCTCTCAAAAAAAAAAACCCAACACCAGATCACGTGAAAAATTTTTAAAACGTTTCAGATGAAAAACTAGAATATACCTGAGAGTGAGTATTCGCCTTTTAGACTTTCACTTTCTCGGATTATGAAGTCTCCTGCCTGGTTTCCAGGGTATAACAGTTGTCTCTCGGCATCTGCTCGTTTGATTGGGCCAAAGAACCATCTGAACAAATAAAAAACATTAATTTTACCGTTCAGTGAAACATACCAGAAAGACAGTTTAGCTTTTATAAACATGCTGCATATTTACTAAGAGAGAATCTGTGCTATGTTAATTAAATATCAATAGTATGGGGGAAAAAGTTAATGAGAACTATACAACAAATTTATTGCCAGAAAATATTGCTTCCACATTTTAGTGAAATCTGGATTTTACTGCTGATGGAAAGTCTTGCTGATTTCAAGGGAACAAGCATTCAGAAGCCACAGATCGGTCTTGTGCCAGAAGGAAAATCAACAAAAAATTTTCCAAAGGCTTCAGTGACAGAAATTGACACTAAGTACTTTGATGCCACATGAAATACATAGTCGCGCAGGTGTGCGTTAACATCCCTACATCTTAAAAGTTAAAAGACCTCTGAAACTGCAGGACTCCCAGGTTCCAAGGTCTAAATCACTCTGTAGCCTTTCCCATTCCACTGCCATGTCAATACCTCAAATGAGTTACAGGCAATTTTTCAGTTCTTCTGCTGTTTGACTAACTGTCCTAGGGTGACCCAATTGTGTATATATATTCCATATCTTTGTGCTTCGGCTTGAGTCTATGAGGGAATTTTGTTGCAGATACTGGTCCTTAGTGACCAAGGTCATTTTCTCTCTGTCTGGAGCAGGGAAAAAAAAACTAGAGGCAGCAGCTTGAGGAGAAAATTTCCAGCAATACCCTGGTCACAGCTGCAGAGGCTTGGAGCTTGTTAACACTGTCTCCTACAGCTGCAATATATAAGGCTGGAGAAAGACTCCTCTGGAGGGTATGCTGCAGCCCTGGGAGAGTTCCTTGTGGTTTTTTTTTAACCTTGGACGTTTCTCTGCTGCACTCCAGCCTTGAGAGAGAGGGCCTGCAATTCCCCCCCCAGCCTCCAGGGGTTCTTCCTGCACATGTCCTGCTTATCTCCTGCTTTTCCCTTGAGTGCCTTCAGTAATCAGGACTCTGAGCTCCAGCTGCTTTCTGGGTACCTGAGAAGTTTCTTCTGGGACTGTCTGGTGGATTTTGCCTGAGTTCTGCAGGACTCTTCACACCACAGGACTGTAGGATATCTCAAACTTCCCCTCAGGATTGTTTACATCACGGGACTTGAGGGATATCTCAGGTTTTTCTCTCATAACAATAGGTCTTGTTATTGTATCTTGACTTATGTGTTTACTAAAGTAAATAATTTATATTTTTCACACTTTCCTTTGCTTTTTCTGAACATGGTGAGGGGCCGGGGTAGTTGATTTTTCTGTTGGTTTTTTGGCTCAGCATCCAATTTCCCTCAAACACTGACACAAAAAAACCCAGCATATTCCTCAAGTCTCTGCAAACATCTTGTCGTGGTTNAGGCTCCAAAAAAAACATCGGCAATTTGTCCAGCTTGATCTCTCCATCTTCAGTCGTGGCTTAGATGGATTCTGCAGTACTGGTTCTCTCTCTCTCTCTGGTCCATAGGTTTTCACTATGGTCGGTCCAATACACAAGCAGCAGCGGGATGCCTGGGAGAACATCTCTACCCCTTCTCTTGTGGGCCTGGATGGGCCTTCAATCTCTCAGCCTCCCAACGCAGGTTCTAAGCCGGCACCTACATCTTGCTACTGACGTGTTTTTTTTCTTCTCTCCTAACTATGTTATTCGCAGAGACGCCTCTATCTGTATAACCTTGAAGGCCCTAGCAGCACGGAGGCCCAGGCAAGAACTGAGCTGTTAACCCCCTCGCTGCCAGAGCAGCAAAAACCCCCTAAACCATAACACATCTCAACATCTTCCTCCTCTGAAGGTATTATTTGGCTGTTTTGCTGTTCTGCACTGAGTTTAAATTAAATGGAATTAATACAGAGATGAGTCAGCATTTTCAACTGTGGCAGCATTCAGTTTCCTTCCAACAAACACGCAAAGCTCTTTCTAGGTTTAGCTCCACCCTTGATTTGAAGGAAATGGTGATAAATATGTGTCAGAACTATGCCATATACTCATAGAACTCTTTTTAAATTAATAATAGTTAAACCTATTATGCAAACTTTAAACATAGATCAATGTATCACACCACTAATAAGTTGTCTATTCAGTTAACTACTTACTTTGTCAATTACTTGTGAAAAGTACCCAAGGAGAAATCAACAGATTAGTTTTGTACCTGCAAAGCTTATAACCATCAAGAGGAATAGAGGAAATAAATGAGAATGTTGGGTGACACCTTGGCTGAGTAAGCATGAGGACTGATAAATGGATTTGTATTAATAAAGAGGAAATAAAAAGAAGGAAATACAGACAGTGCTGACCCGTACTGATTATGTATTGTTAATAAAAGTAAATGAAAGATAGATATTCCAGACCATATTCCTGTCTTTTGACTTGAAGATGATTTGGATAAAACAGGCCTTGGTATATATTTGTCAAGGAAAGTAATCCCATTAGAAAGCTGAAATGTTTTAGTAGTAATTTTGATTAGTAAATGCATTCATTAATTCAACTAATTAATTAATTCATTATTTAGACTGTAGAAAACCAAGCCATCAATAAATGCTCAAGTCCTTGATTGAGGTCCTTATCAAAGGAATGAGAGGACAGAGTATAATTTCAACTCTGTTCTAGTCCCAATGAAAGTCTGCCTTAAAAGCTGAATTAGAATCCTTCTGAAATTTCTAAATATATCTGCTCTGAGAGTAGCATTTGAAAAATAACAAATTATATGATCAAAAAAAAAAATTGAACTAGTATTTTTCTCCTTGAACTATAAGATACCACTTAATAGCGTTCAAAATTGTTGACTCTTGTAAGAGCGTATAAGAAGAGGTGTTTCATTTTCTTCATGGGTTAAGAGTATATCATCTTTGCAAAAGAATTTAATTTTGTACCAAGCCCAGAAGAGCTTCCAATGCATTGTTAGCAAGGTTGAATTTTATGGTCAGGATAGTCAGAATATAGTCCGGGTGACTCAACATTTGAACATGCACTGTTAGTAACTCAAATTACAAAAGTTGAAAACATGAGGAAGTAGTAGACTATATTCAATAAGAGGAAATTGTTAGTTTATTTTGGAAATATAAATTAAAGTAGTATTATGCCATGTATGTAAAGTCATGTCTACAACATAAACCATGATTTTGGAAAATAACACAGAAGTGCATTGTAATTAGGCATAAATATTGGTTTCTAAGATTTTATTTAAATCAATATGAAAATGACATTAAAGGTTTTATGAAGGATATATAATACATAGGGTTTGACTCTAGATAAACTCAGCAGTTAAAAAGTTTCTAAATAAGGTAATTAGAATAACAATATTTGAGAAGGTAAGTGTAACTGAAGCCATTATTATGGAGAGTCAAAAGTGGGCACATATATTACCTCATTTGCCTGACTTTATATGGTCTGTTTTAAATCCTTCAGAAAAAAATATATGGAAAATTACTTTTAATAGCACTTGAATATTTGATTCTTAGTTCAAAGTAATTTGCTTTGCAATAATAATCATATAGTACCAAAAGCAATATTGATTGTGAAAAAACAACACCCTAAATTCAAAGGAAATAATCTAATTTGTTATTCACTTTTTTTTTAAACAAAAGCACATCTGAATTTAAAGTACTATTTTCAGCATAATGGAAGTTGTAAATCCTTTTATAAAGCGTGAAGAGCTATTTTCAATTTCTAGCAACTGATGCTTCAAAAGGTTTAATATTTTACTTCATCCAAAACTGTGTATCTTAGAGGGAAAAGTGCTCTAAAAAGTAATAATGAATCAAAATAATTGCTCATCATGAGATATTGCTCTGCAGGATAGGAAGGTCAGACAAAAATAACACCCACACCTTACCAAAGCTATTTGTATTCCATAGCTCAAAGACAGATGAAGATTTTGAAAAACAATGCTTAGGAATACAGACCTAAATGTGAAGTACTATCCATTGCACAAGTTAAGTAACCGGGATCTTCCCTAACTTCAGGGAGCTGTATAGGCACCAGACTGTCTAGGAGAAGTTTGAATTAGCAATTCATACACAGTATCACTCTGAACTTCAGCCCACAGCAAGATCATTTTGTGTGACAATTGTCAATGCAGATCAGTGGAGTACCAGGTACATGTATAGCACAAACAAGTGCATTCAGAATTTGGCATAATTTTCCATTTTGAGCTGGAACTGTCCAGCTAGCACAGCAATATTGCTCTTCTGCCAGTGACACCCAAAAACATACTTTCTTGTCCAGTGCTGGATCCAACACAGCAACTCAGTTTTCAATGTAGAATGCCAGATCTGCCTTTTGGGGATTGTTTCTAGTGGCTTCCTCAAAATTGTGGGAACTCTTTTAGGTCTAGCTGCCTCAATACTTTGTAATTGGAGTAAAAGGATGAGTTTAGATTCGACCCTGCAAAAAGATTCATTTTCCTAGCCAGTTGCATGGATGTTTTTGGGTAAGTGCTACAATATTGAGGTCCACAGTGACCTTGAGACATTATATAGAAAGCAAATAATACAGGCTAGGAACATGAGAGCAGAGAGTGTTTTGAGTTTCTTCTCAAACATTTTGGGTACAGAGGGATAAGTACTGAGGCATCTTAGCTCTCTGTGTGGTTGTGGAATGTTAAGAAAGATGGGACCTCGCTGGGGAGACGTGTTACAGCATCGAGCAAGTGTTTTTACCAGAGATGTGAGACACCCTGAATACAAACAAGGAGATTCTAAAACTGATTTATTGAGCCTTCTTCCATCACCAATACCCTCTGTCTAGAATATTTGATGGCCCCAATGTCTACAATACAAAATCTCTTTTTTCCAGCATTATTCATAACAATCAGGAATCCCTCCATTAAAAAATCTAGAGTATTCCTGGGTCAGTTCTGGCCATCATGTATAGGAGGATTTTGGAGATGGAAAATACGGCCTTCATGTAGGTCCATAATAAACACAGTCCTCACTTGTTGCAGATGATGCTCAATACTCAAATACCAGTGACATTTTTTGTTACTATGGAGAGCATAGTAATCACATTTTTATTGGTCATCAAGTCCACTAACAGGTTCTTGATCACAGGATTGTCATCATAGATCATAGCAGGTTTTGTCATGGGATGTTCCCTGACTGTGACAGTATCACTGCTGAGACTTCTTCCAGCAAAGGAAAAGATACATCTTCATCTAGCTGAATGCTGGTGGTTATAACTAGAAAGGCAATTATTTTAAGAAATGGAGATCTTATAATCACAGAATCTGCTGAGTTGGAAGAGACCCACAAGGTTCAAGTCCAACCTATAGCCCTTCAGAGGACCACGCCAAACAGTCACACTCATGCCACCTTACACTCACTCCTGCCTACCGATTCAGTCTAGTTTGAATTGAAATGGAGTCATGAGTTCAACAGAAGTTGATAGTGTTACCTGTCTGCATCACCTCCTTTGCTCAGAAGTCCTCTGTCCTCCAGGGTGCAATTCACTGCTGATCTCTGTCTAAAGGTCAAAGCCACATTTACTTGGTTCTGTTTTGTGTCTCCCTGTGCTTTGATACATAAAGTTCCATTTAAGTAAAAATAGTCACTTTTACTTTTGCACTTTTCTTCTTACAGCAGCAAGATATGGCAGGAACTTCTATCATGATACACAGCCACTTACTAAAGTAAAGAAAGAGGTGGAGGCAAAGTTCCCCAATGCCATACCACTGGTAACATTTCCAGTGCCTGGCAACATGTCTAGAAGAGGAAAAAAGCCCTAATAGTAAAAAAACCAAAACCAAACCTAACCAAAACGCTAACCAGACTAAACAACAGACACACACACAAATATCACCATCTAAAAAAAAAGTATGCAAAATTAATTTTCTTCCCTCTGTTCTTCTTCATTAATAAAACATCTCCTTCTGTTCAAATCAGTGCAATGCATTCGTTAGCAACTGAAGATTTAATGGAAGATCTCAACTAATCTGAGAAATATAAGCTCTTCTTTTGTCCTGACATTAACTCTATACAACACTCAACCCCCCAAAAAAGCATTCTCCACCATGCTTCAGATGGAAAAATCTCTCAGGGGAAATATTTTTTTGGCAGCTTGCCATTCCCTGGACAGCCTTTTTATAGCTTGCTCATCTCCCTACACAGGAGCTCCCTGCTTTGTATCTCCTAAAACCCTAACATGCTAAATCCTGACTCTAAGGTAAGATGTGTGCTCATCTGTAACTACAGCACCCCAATCATTGGCCAGACCAAATGCTTTTGGGGACATAAGTCTTTTCCAAGGTAGCCTCTTTGCAGCTATACTCCAACTGAAGCTCCAAATTCAGGATTAAGGATCCTTTGGGATATGGGTAAGACCCTCACAACCAAGCTAAATCAGCTCTAAAATAACAGCTACTATCTCTGACTTTCTTGGAAATTTCTCAAGAGCAGATCCCTTACTGCTTTTTTGTTATCCACACTGAAAACCAGCAGAGAAAATGATGTAGAAGTTCTGTCTGTTTCACTCATTTCCATTAGGGCTCACCAGAGCATTTCTTCCCATTTTTATCCTCTACCATTACTTAGATTCAATATTTTCAGAGGCAAAATCAGAACTAACTCCACAATTTCATATCTGAAGTCACTGAATTTGCTTTAATAACTAGCTGTAGCTGGGATAAAGGGGGATTATTTCAGTTTTTCATTCAAGTTTCAGGATGCTGGAGTTAAAATAAGGCTATAAGCAGAGATCTGTGACATACTCTTGATTTTGTTGATTTGAGGAAAATCAGTCAGGACTCAAGGTAGGTGCACGCATGCTACAGAAAAGGTTTATTTTTGGCCCAAGAGCCAAGGAAAGAGAGACAGCAGTGTCCCCTGCCTGCCAGGTGCCAAAAGAGAGGACGGCCAGATTTGTCACCCATCTTTAACCCCTTGACTCATGCATATGCAAATCACTCCATGAATATTCATCCTTTCAGCATTATGTCATATACCAATACTTCGCCAGGAGTCTTTCAACCAATTAGCTTCAGTGTTGCTCATTCTTTTCACCTTGTTTTGGCTACCACACACTTTTTTTTACCTTCAGAGACTGCAGGACAGCGTTTTTCACCCTTAATATTTAACCTTAACTCTCAGGCCTTCTGGATGATTTTGAAGTCTACTAATCCTTCTAAAATTCACCAAAAATTCACTAAATTTTCACTAATTCACTAAAATCCCTAAATCTCTATGCCTTTACCTAACTCAAGACTGCTAAATGTCAGCAGCTGAGGGGGTTTGTTGAGATTCCTGTGGTTCTCAACCAGAACTCTTCATTATGGAATAAATGATGATGGCTGTATTGGGTTTGCTGTGGCTGTTTTTTTTTCTGGTAGTGAGGGGGGTATGGAGGAGGCTTTTCTTTGAGAAGTTGTTGAAAGCCTCCCTCATAGCTGGCAGAGTTAATGCCAGCCAGCTCACTGCTGGCTAAGGCCAGGCCAATCAGGAGAGACAAAGATGCCTCTGTGATAACATATTTAAGAAGGGAAGGAAAAAAAGTAAAGGGAAGAAGAAGATGGCTGCCAGAGAAGAGCCGTGAGAAGTTGTAACAGCAATGCAGGCACCAAGGCCATGGCTAAAGGACGGGGAGGAGGTGTTCCAGGCATCTCCCTGCAGCCCATGGTGAGGACCATGGTGAAGCAGGCTGTCCCCCTGCAGCCCATGGAATGAAGAGAACACAGGAATGCAGAAATCTACCAGTAGCCCATGAAGAGAGGAGCCCACGCTGGAGCTGCTGTATGCTGGAGGGAGGCTGCAGCCCATTGGAGCCCACATTGGAGCAGAGTCCCAGAAGAGACATGTGGTCCGTGAAGAGGAGAGTCCACGTGGGAGAGTAGAACTCTACCTCACAGGATTTGTGTTCTTGGGGATAGGACCATGGTGGAGCAGCCATTGCTCAAAGAACTGTACCTTGTGGAGTGACCCCCAGGCAGCAGAGTATGGAAGAGCTGTTGCCCCTGGGATTGGACTCACACTGGGAAGGGTCATGAAAGACTTTCTCCCAGGGGGAAGGGGACCCCATGGAAAGCAGGGAGCAAGGCCTCCTCCCCTGAGCAGCAGTAGAGAAACACCAACTACCTGGCTTTCCCCTACTCCTGTCCCCCCTGTCTCCTTGAGGAAAAGGGGAATGTGGTATCTCTTATGAGAGAGAGAGGAGTAGGGGAGAAGGTTGCCTTTAAGATGATACTTCTCACTTTTAAGCTCTGATCTTGTTAGAAATAAATCCTTTACCATCCCCACTTGGAGTTTGTTTTGCCTGTGACAATAAAAGATATTCTAATAGTCCTCACTCCTGCTGCAGCAAAATCCTTCAGGTTTTTTCCTTTCCTCTCTTCTCTGTTTGTATGAGGGGAGGGGGAGAGGGAATGAAGTGAGAGAATGGCTGTGGGTGAATCTCTGACATCCAGTCAGGGTCAAACCACCACAATGACAAACATGTTAGCTGACCATCCAGAAGATTAACTGGAGTGTGCTGTGTCTGTAGTACTAGGCTGAGGAGAAGAGGTTTCTTAGACTGAGAAAAGCAAATAATTACTGCAATTAGACCAAAAGTCTTGAGTGAGAACAAAAAAAACTCCATATACTATATATACTGAAACCACATACAGTTTCTTCTGGAATGCAGAAAGCTTGTGTAACAGCCAACACATATAAAGAAAAGCTCCAACAGTATATGAGATTTGCATTTTGAATTCTGCAAAATCCACTGTCCTAGAGAGCTGTAACTGCAAACTCAAGAACTCCAAAGTTAGGAAATGTCAATATTAATATTGTTTTCATGGCATCCACTCAGTCACTTTCAGGAAAATCCAGTATGATATCATCTTTAATTACTCGGTCATATCTAGTGCTCCCTACAGTGTCAATATGAATGCTGCTCAATGAATAGCTACCCTCTATTTTGTTTTGTCATTGCATAGATAGAATTTATTTACTGTACATTGTTTAGCCTCTGGTCTCAATGCCGGATACAAAATTACATGAATGGCTTATTTCCTAGCAGCCTCTGCCATATTGTTCATGTCTATAGTATCCAAATATTCTACAAACATTCATTAAATTCTTTTCATGACACTTCTGATTGTGAATTTTTTTCTGCAGTGGAGAAAGAACCCAGAAAGGGCCTAAGGCAACAAGAAACTATTGAAAGTATTTTCTACTTATTTTAGATGTTCAGTTTGAAAAGTCTGGGGTCTATCCTTCAGAGAATTTAACTTGTTGTGCAGTAGGTAACAATAGGTTACCTACCTTGTCTCCTGTACCACGGGAGACAAGGAGAGATGAAGACAAAGAAACATTCTCCAGGGTCTTATTCAATTACTTCTGTAATTTAACCATCCTGTGACCACTGCCCTTACTCAGCACATGTTTGCATGCACCACTCTTCACTGTTGTCTTCCATACAGGACGAAGAGGGCTGCTGAACCAGCTTTTAATCCATGCCAGGTCTGCAGGTTTGCTGTGGATGCAGAAGCAGGGGCAGAAGTTTACCAAGGGAAACACCAGCAAGTCCTCCCTACTCTGAGAGGGAGATGCCAAGAACTTTCTGGATTTTCCAAAAACATTGCAGCAGTCAAATTCTAACAAGTATTGTCAGTTATTGCATATAAAATGTAATTGTATTTCCAAAGCCTTTGTTTCTTTGGACAAAAGCTTTCTTAGATAGCAAAAAAGCACACATTTTTAGTACAGCATTCTCCCCTACTAAATATCAGTCTCCCCTACTCCCTCCAAAGTGCATGCACAAAGGATTTCTCATATTGTTCTGCGTCACATTTTTTGCTTTCAGGGAGAGAAAGAGACAGCCTGTGCCTGGTAACAACCCTGGAAAACCCACATCCAATCAGGTCAAGCCTGGAAAATCTAAAAGCAACTAAACAACCTCCTCTGATGAAAAATAATAGGCCGGCTGTCCTGGTTTGGGCTTTTCCTCTGGCAGCAAGGGGGGTTAACAGCTTCTGCCTGGGCCTCCGTTGCTGCCATGGAGATCAAGTTCATGGAGCAGATAGAGACAGAGACACCTCTGTGAATAACATATTTGAGAAAGAAAAAAAGCAGTAACAGAAAAGTAGATGGTCGGACCAGAGCCTGGGAGAGGCTGAGCAGTATGAAGGCACAGCCAGGCTGGCCAGAGGAGGGGTAGGAAGGGTTCCAGGCATCTCACTGCTGCTTGTAGAATGGACCATAGTGAAGCAGACTATCTGCCTGCAAACCTATGGAATAGAGAGAGAGAAGCCAGTGATGCAGAATCCACCTGAGGCCATGTTGAAGATGGAGGATCAACTTGAAAAGCTGCAGATATCTTAAGAGCCCAGAAACACGGAGCCGGAGCTGAGAGCTCATCAGAGATCCTTTGGACAGACGTTTTGTGACAGAATTGCATTGTGGTAGGATCTGATCTATGTACTTTGGGACGGGCTCATATACGAAGTAGTGAAGCCAGGGCTTAAAAGTCTGTATCCTGTGCTGTGACTCTCGGGCAACAGAGAATGGAAGTGTTGTCGTCCATGGGTCGAGATCTCACTTGGGAAAGGGTCATGAAAGACTTTTCCTCTCGTGAGAGGGAGAGAGGACTTTATGAAAAGGCAGAGAGATGATTTCCTACCCTAAAGCTGGTCAGAAATACCAACTTGGCTGGGTTTTCCCCTACTCGTGTTCCTCCTTTGTCCCCTGGAGGGAAAAACAGAATATGAAATCTGTTATAAGAAGGAGGGGGTGGGGGGAAAAGGTTGCCTTTAAATGATGCTTCACACATTAAGCTCTGATCTTGTTAGTTAATAAATAAATCCTTTATATTCCTCACTTGTAGCTTGCCTTATTTTGCCTGTGATAAACNGATAAACCTTTGCCTGTGATAAACCTTTGCCTGTGATAAACCTTTTTCCCAGTTTTTTCCGCCGGGAGAGGTTGTGGGTGAATCCCTGGCATCCAGCCAGGGTCAAACCACGACACTGGCTTAATTATAACACTAACGAAGTAATAGCATTTCTTCAAGAGCTAATATTTCAAGAAATTAGGAAATATCACTGCAAAGATGAAACCCTTCCAGAATTAGTTAAGAAACAGATATGCTTTACAAATGGTGAGCTGTGTGCATGAAGTGGGAGATGAGTGTTGGCTGCTTCAATTTTCCCTTTATAGTCTACAGTGACCTGATGACAGCTTTTGACAGAAAAAAAAAAAGAAACAAAAAAATCTGTAGTCAGGCTAAACCATGAAGATGAACACTTGCAAGCAAGATTCTTTTCATGAGTGTTTTCAGAAACACAAGCCTTCTCAGATATGACACAAGAATTCACATAGTGAAAAATCAGGGATTACTCTAGGGCTTGTAGAATTCCATTGTGCAGAGGCTAGAAAACCTAAGATTGGGTTTCAGGTCCTTTGGAAACAGAGCCCTTCATCCTTACTTCCTTCTACAAGCATGGCTGGGACCGTTTTTAATGCTTTCTGACTCTCATTGTCATTATCAGATACTGAAGGATGCATGGAACAAAGACAAAATTCAAGAGGAAGGAATTTAAATTTAATGATAAAGGAATGCATAGGACACTGCAGGAGGAAGAGAGAAAATGGAACAGTGAAAATTCAAACCTCAGAGGACCGCAGAATATTATCAAGTGGAAGGATGGAGGGCAGAGAGAAAGTCAGATTAATAGGCGACAATGAGAATATAAAGGCAAGACAAAGCTGAGGACTGCATTTAGTGCCCAAGGGCTATAACCTGCTTCTGTCTGAGCTGCTCCACTGCTCAGCAAATGCTAGTTACATCTTACCCTGCTCCCACAGGGCATGTGCTTTTGGGAGCCATTTCAGTCCTACATGGGGAAACAATTTCACAGATAATCTCTCAAACCAATTTCACAGACTAACTCTCACTGTGGGGTTTTCTCTATGTATATCTCTTCCCTTTCCCTTTCTTAGTTCATCACACCATTCATCTTTGTACTTGACGAGAGAATACCTTAATTTTCATCACATAGTTATTGTCTAGAGGTCATCACTTTAAACTTCATTCACGTAAGTCCCAACAGCAAAAAGTGAGTCAGAGGAAATTATTAAAAAATGTTTAGGTAACAACACCCCACAGAAAGTATCTGACTTGAACTTGAAATAAAAAATCATTTAAATTTTATATGTATAGTGACTCAGCTCAGTCCTGCTTATTTATTTACCATAATCAAAATCTAGTTTCCTCCAAGTGAAACCAGAAATTCAGGTTTTCAGGAATGGTTATGTCAGGCACCACACTTAACCTTTGGCAAGTACAAGGAATTTGCCACACATGTAAAGATCTGAGTCATGTATATTGCTCGAATTCTTGTCAAGTAACTTATTACAAACTAAAGTGAAGACTATTTGCATGCAAGTGTGGGACTTAGAGCTTCTGAGTCTTTTCACGATGACAAGAAAAACATAGAACATCCAAATAGTGAAAAAATAAAGGCTTATTTCTACACTATCTAAGCAGCAGAGACCTATCAAAGCAACAGAGAAGCTTATGTTATGGATGTTTTTAAAAATCTGTCTGTATGTTTGAAAGCGTTTGTCTGCAGTTTCATTGTATTTTCCATACTTTGAGAACAACAGTGTGATTTTTCTTAGAACAACCATTACAGTGTGAAATATACAGTTTTCAAAAATAACATCTCATTTTGATCTTGGCTTTTAGATAACATTTTGTGCATGTTCTTGTCAGCAGATTATAGTTGACTGGTTGGTGGTTTTGCATAAATGCTAAATTTATGTTAGACTTGAGAGAAGTTTTACTGTTGAGATGACAGAATAGAAGAGATACAGAGACAACAAAGAGAATGAAAATTAAGTTATACTCATCCATATATTTTCTAAACAAAATATTACAGCTTAATTTGTGAAAGTACTCAGTTTGAATAACTTTGAAATTTAAATGTTGGTTTTGTTTGTATTTTCAAATGGAGGTTCCATCAAAACATAAGCTTTTTTTCCCTTTTGATTTAATTTGGAAATAATTAAGTTATGTGAAAACATCACACACCAAGCAGTACCCATCACTTCCTTTCACGGCGTGTTTTGATTTCATACAAAGATAAAACGAAAGACTTTTGAGAAACTACACTGCTTCTTTCTTCCAGGAGAAGGAACATGTTTTCTTTCTCTCTTCCCATACTAATTTGATAATGAATGTGAGCACTAGAATACAAGTGATACATTCATCCATGTCAAAGGAGATCTTTAGCTAAAATGAGACAATTTAAACTTATGTCTCTAATATACTATAGTCGCTATCTTGCTGGAATATACAACGTGCTTAGATGCTTAAATACAGTAATATATAACATACTACCTTTAAAACTGGTAATATTTTGGGGACAATGTCCATGAGCTACCACCAAAATGACACAGAACCTTTGCTAGCACTTTTTTGCAAGATGGGAAATTGCGGGTTATTGCCAGAGAAAAATCTTTATACGTACTTCTAGACTGAAGGACCATATTTACACTGCATAGTGCCTTTAAAAAAGATGGGTTTCATTTTACTACTCACTGATAATTATAACACTGAACAGTAGCTTTCTCCACACAATCTCAATACTACAAAGTAAGTGCGGCAAACATGAAATGCTCACCTACCCTGGAAGATTGACCTTCTGTGTATCTGAGACCAAATAGGAGACCCAGGTTGCACTAAAAAATCACCGGGGGAACCTAGCTGAAACAACTGCAAGAGAGGGCAACAGATGTCAAAAAGGACTCCGAGACTCTAAAGTCTGTTTTGGTGTAAGAAATATGTATAATTGTTTTTTTCTTATGTCATTGTTTTTGTTAGAAACAATAATCTGTTCCATAAAGAAAAGGCTGCCAAGGCCTTTACAGTAAGTGCATGGGATTTTTTAGATAAGGGAAAATTCAACAATGAGTAAGTTCATTTAAACCCATCACAAAGATAGGCATTTCCTCTTACCATGTAAGACAAATTTACTCTCTTGTAAATGTAAAAACAATTATTACTTGTGCATTACTCTAAAAATCTGACACACTGTGTATAAACATTTTCAGTTACTTCATCATAACTGCATCGTCATCTGATTCTCTTATAAGGGATTACGCATAATAGTACATTAATTTTTCAATAATTGATAATAGCAGCTGACTGTGTTGCAAATGTAAATTGATTTGATTTGCTGCAGGATTGCACCTTTGGCTACTCCTGCACTCTGTAACAACTGGAAGTGACTATTTCTCTATAGCATTACAAGGCCAAGTTCATGAGCTCTGTAAATTAGCACAGCCCACCCAGTACTAGGTTCACTGTACAACAGGAACAAAAGATAATAAAGCAACAACTAAACCACAGTCCATAAACTGATCTCATCTTGTGGGTCCTTGCTTCACTATTGTGTAATTAATTTCAATATTTGTATTAATTCTCCATAATATTGGTCATCTGCATGATGTATTATTTAATCTGCTCTAAAGATATTCTATATGAGAAAATAAACAATAGATGAAAATTATATATTATTTTTTGTGATATTTTAGATACAAAAGTCCCCAGTATTTCTGCAATTTAAAAGCTCAGATCCAATCATCAAAATTTGTTTCCTGTAGTGGTTTGTATCTGGATAAGCGTTCCATTGCATTTAAAGTTTGTTCTAAAACAACGGTTTGTATTTGGAGTCAAAAGGCTACTACAGTCATACATCAACTTCACAGATTATGGGTCCCCTGGGGGTCCAGCGAATTGCCCAACTCGTGAATACTTATTAGCAAGGGAAAAATCCCACGAATACGTGAATCTGGGAGTGTGAATGCGCGAGGTATGACTGTATTGTCTTTAACAGCCATTGCTTTAGGTGTGAAATGTAGCCATGTAATCACCTCTTTAAAATACCCCAAATGTAAAATATGTTCCTGAGATCCCATTTCTGCTGCATAGAGTTTTCCAAATAGAACTGTAAAATCTGGCATCAATGCTAGCAGTATATGTATGCATTTGTTAACACATACATGAACAAAAGTACTGATATACCGACATAACATACAGTAAAAGTGGCAATAGCTCTACTATTCATAACAATCGAGGAACAAAGGGGAAACCTTGAGGTAGCCTTATTGTTAACATGCAACAGAGAACACAAACTACATGAATTAACATTAAGGAAAACTCAAATAGACAAGAAAATTTTCAATCATACATTCACTTTAACCATTACGGCTTCCAAAAGCACTCAATTGATTTTCTTGAGAAAATCATTTCAGTGAAATCATTTTCTTTTCTCACAGGAAAACTCACCACAGTACAGAAATATCACTGAAACCCTCAGAAGCAAAAAGCCCCCTTTGCCTGCCCAGGACACTGGTGTCAGAGTAGATCTCTTTGCCCATTTTATCCAAAGCTCTGCCTTGGACATTCACTTGGGCCCAGACTTCCTCAGCCTATTGCCAACAGTCTTGTGCACTTACATCCTCTCTCAGGTCAACTTTCAGTGGAGAAGAACCAGGACACTCTGTCTCCAGAGCGAATCAGAAAGGAACTGTGCAGTCTGGCACCCTCAGGTGACCCTGAGCCAAAGGACAGAATGGTTCTTTCACAGGGGGACAAATTTCTTAAACAATGGGCTTCCTGGTTTTCAGGCTAACCTTTTCAGGGCGATAGACGTGAAGGGTGACACACTAAAGACACCTTTGACTTCCAAAAATAAAGATGGAACATATCAAACTCCATACCAGTGTGTGTAACTTCAGACCAAGACCCTCACACAGGGTTTCTTTTGTAAGAGACCACAATACCATGTTAGAAAGATATGTCAGTATAAAAGGAAGTTTCTGTGTGATTTTTCAAACATTTTAGGTCTGTAGTAAGAACAAAAGCTCATTTTCTCTTTTCTTCCCTTACAGGTATTCAGAAAACAAAAAAATTATCTTTCCAAGCTAATCAAGTTGTTATTCTGGGACATCAAAAAAATTCAGGTGACTTTCTATGGATAAAAATTATACTGATTCATTCATGTCTGTGGCAGAGAGTATACACACACTTCTAAACATTCAGAAATCTGTAGGAGTTTGGGAAAAGCATGTATACACACACTTCTAAACATTCAGAAATCTGTAGGAGTTTGGAAAAGGCATAAAATAAAAGGAACAGAAAACCAAGACTCCCTTTTTTGAAGGAGAGGCAAATACCACTAAAGGGATTTAGGAGCACCCTCCTCTTTCAGTCACTTGGCTTGGGTCACTGTCCATCTGAGGAATGTGGCTGCCATTTTCCTATTTGCAGGTTCAACCAGCTGTGAAGCTGAGCATATGTCTCAGAGACACACAGAAAGGACACCAACATAGTCAGTTACAGAGCCACAGACAAGATGCTGCCTTCAACAGCACCCATAAGCAGGATTCACATAAAACACAAGCACAGTCCCCTTCTCTTTACTTGAGCAGTGAGATCACTAGAGACGATGCACGCACAGGTACACAGACACTCCAAAACCTCCTGCCCTGATCACAGCCCCTTATACCCACACTAGCCTCGCATACATATCAGTACCCGCAGCATCTGTTTTCACAACATAACCCAGCGGCTGCTAATCAAGACCTCCCACTCTTCCCAGCATCTGGCACCAAGACCCCACTAAGCCTAGCAGCTGACTCCACAGGTCAGGGCCACTTACATGCCAGCTCTGCTCCCAGCTGCTGATCTAGTACAGTCTCATCAGTCCCTACAGTAGCTGGCATCCAGTCCTTGCAGCACTCAACATGGGACAGAGAGTAAGCTTATAGAGAGACGGGTAAGAAACATCTGAATGTGAAGACAGGACAGAGTGTGCTGACCAGCACAGAGATGAGTGTAATGACTGACCCTGTACTTCTCTCTGTTTACCCTCACTATGTTCATCACTTGACAGAGCTACACAGACCCACTGCAACATCTTGGACCCCCAGGTTTAATTCCTTATCAGTAGCATAGTCTGAGTTTGCCTGTCTTCCTTGGTAGCTCATCAACTAGTGTGACTGACTGAGTTTATTTTTGAACACAGTCTTTGTTAACATTAACTGGTCAGGTCTGGTGTCTGTGCCTTTCCTTATGTGCAAGGTCCTCAGATAATATTGAAAAAAAAACATTCTCACACTGAAAAGGTATGAAAAGGTATGCTGCAAAACTGTTTGTGCCATAAATACACAAAAATAGTATTAATTAAACTAGAAATATATCTGCTTTAGTGAGAGATAGCTACACAAAAATTCTTACTGACAGTACTGCAGATAAAATTATGATTTAAAATATTAAAGAGTACTCTGCATAGAAGTAATCAAAATGCCAATTAATGCAATCCTTTATAGAACTGTCACTTATTGTTTAATTCATTGCTTTGTTTTTTCAATTTTCATTGATTAAGATTAGTGTACCAGCATGAAAAAAACCCAAACATATTTCTATGCTATTTAAGTTATTAAGAAAAGGAATACCTTCAAGATCAAAGCTTCGTTTGATCTGAAAAAATATTTCCAGATGAATTCTAGACATGTATGGAAAACTGAAAACTGTAAAGATTTAGAGTACCATTCTAATTTCTTGTAACACTTATGGGGTTTTTTTACATTTATGAGTTGAAAACCTGGATATTAACATTTAAGAAAATTCTGATGGAGGTTAAATTGATTAATTAAAGAAGTTTAATCTCTTGATTTAAAATTTCTAACACAAGAAGGGCCTTCAAATATAACCATATAGTACTATTTAAAAATAATTGAAAATTATTTTTTCCTCTTACATAGAGTAGTAAATATGTAATCTATGTAATAATATTTATCTTTTTTTTAAATATCAAATCATAAATTATATTCTTTCTCTGCAATGCATACTTTGATACACAAATTGAATAAGAACAAAACATTTCACTATAGAAAAACATCTGCATCTGACTAATCATATTTTTTCTAGTAAACTGTTTTAAAATTAGAATGTAGTTAGATTTTTGTATTGTCTAAACCACACTACTGGAAGGTTGCTTAATATCATAATGTTGGCAAGATCTATTATGCAGCAACTACAGAACAACCACGACATTGGATCTAGTCAGCATGGATTTCGGAAAGGCAGGTCCTGCCTGACTAACCTGATCTCCTTTTACGATCCAGTGACTCGACGGGTTGACGACAAAAAGGCTGTGGATGTTGTGTACTTGGACCTTAGCAAAGCCTTTGACATGGTTTCCCACAATAAGCTTCAGGAGAAACCAGTAAAGCACTGACTGGATGGAAACATTTTATGTTGGGTTACGAACTGGTTGGAAGGGTGAGCTCAGAGGGAGGTGGTGAATGGTGCAACATCGCACTGGCAGCCAGTCACCAGCGGAGTTCCACNTGCTATCTACAACTATTTGTGGGGAGGTTGCCGCCAGGTGGGTGTGGACCTCTTCTTTCAGGCGTATGACACCAGAATGAGAGGGCACGGCCTCAAGCTACGCCAGGGGAGGTTTAAACTTAATGTTAGGAAGTGGTTTTTCACAGAGAGAGTGACTGCACATTGGAATGGACTGCCCAGGGAGGTATTGGAGTCACCGTCCCTGGAGGTGTTTAAGAGAAGACTCGATGAGGAGCTTAGTGACATGGTCTAGCTGGGGGGTGTAGGGCTGGATATCCTGGGTCCCTTCTGGCCCGGAGTGTCCTGCTACACTGTGAGAGAACTAGGTTTGTGTTTACCGCTCTGGGATGTGCTTTCGGATCTGTACGGGTGTTAGATGGTGAGTTGGACTAGATGATCCTTGTGGGTCCCTTCCAACTCATAATATTCTGTGAACCTGTGAATCTGTGAAACTGCTTTTCACGTTACAAAATAATTCTTCACAGAGATAGCTGACCTAGTTTGTTTAAAATCATCCCAGCTTTAGGGCTTCTTAGCCTGGATGAACAGTTGGTTACTATTTCTCAGTTCTAAACCTGTTCAGAGATCACTCAGCTCTGCACAGATCTGTATTGTCCTGCACAGAGAGCCATCAAACACAACTATTGCGGAAACACACAATACCTGTGTTTTTGCCAACAACACTATTCAAAACTAACTAGTATATGCTAGCATGCACAAAACGTTCCTGCTGAGTCTGAAACATCCCGCCCCCCCTCCCCAAACAGGACTGTTCAGTTATTATTACAAGTATATGGTGGGGGGTTGGAGGTTTTTTTAAGGCAATGTAAAGGCCATCTGCGTTTCATCAAGCTATAGGAAAAGGTAACTGGCTATGTTTGCAGGGTGTGTAAGAGTGTGGTTAAAGGATATTGTTCCTGGTCTTCACATGATTCACAGCCAAGTCTTTCAAAACAGTTTAATAGAAACTAGTGACTAATGACTATAATATGTAATGTTCACACTAATATCTAATTTTTATAATATGTATATAATTTTCACACTAATTTCAAATAAAGACAGGGTAGGAAGAAATTTCTTCATTTCTCAGAATTTGAATAGATGAAGCTGTATATTTAGAAAATCACATGGCCAGTAAATAGGTGACCTAATTTGACAAGTTTGCATGAACTGCTCCTCTACAATGCCATAGTTCCACATTTCTGAGCAGAGACATACATGTTCCGGGCATGGGTATACACATGGATGTTTAAATACTGCTAGCACTTGACAAAATTTGACATTTCACAGTTCTGTTAACCACTTCCTTTAGTGTTTAGTGTATACTTTGAATATTTAAAAAAAGAGCAGAAATTATGTCAGAGATTGAGACGTGCTTGAAGGTAGCCCTGGAATGCTCAACCACAACTAAAGAAGTTAAGTAATTAAATTCATGGTCTTTTTGCAGTATTCAATTATTTAAATTCAAGAGAGGCACTCCACAACACACATGGTAGTTACAAACATCAAGTACTTTAGATACTGTGAACACAAGGTCAAAAACCATCAGAAGTATGATCTAGCTTTGCAATACACACCTCATCTCAAAGGGATGTGCTGCATGATCTCAAAAATACCGGTCTTATAAACTTTCTCTGTGTAGTATGAGTACACATTTATGCACACATAGCATAACATACACAACATATATCAATTGAAAGAAAAGATGCAATTTCACATGCAGCCTGTTCAATGTTTTATAATAAATACATATCTGGAGAAGAGAGAGACTGTTTCTACCAAAAAAATGTATAAGAATAACTTCTGTACTTAACAGGTTCCAAGACTGTGACAAAAGGTTACTACATATTACTTTATGTAATTGTGTTAACAACAAACAGTTTTTATAAGTTCACTTCAGTACAAGGGTTAGTGCTGATTTTGGTGGTGTCCTCAGGACTTTGTACTGTAACAGAGAGAGGAACTACAAGACCAAGAGAGAGGGAGCACACAGAAACCACAGTCGATTACATTCATTTTTTTGAGCTACTCAATAGAATGTAAGGTTCCACTTTTAAAAAGCCTCTAGACATTGCGACTGTAAATATCACTCTGAAAAATGACCCACATGAACTAACAAAACCCCATAAGCTCGATGTCGCAAAAAGTCCAAAAAATTCAGTCCAGGGAATGCTTTATTGTTCACATATAGTAACTTGAATTCAGCTAATGTATCAAAGAGTTAAAGCTCAGTCAGATCACAGAAGTTGAAGGAATTATGGTGATTGACAAAAATAATCTACAAGTCACTTCTGCTTTCAAAGAGTTGTTTAAAAAGCTCATTGTGGAATTGACTGGCGAGGTTTCATTGATTAGGTCTGGGGCTCAGTTCCCACCATCTGGGAAATACCTATATAAGAAATTTTATAAGATTTCTTATAGGATAAGAAGTGTTTCTAAAACTGACAAAATTTCAGAGTAATTGCTGTGATCTTATTTGAGCTAATCTGCTAGGAATTTGTATGGATTTACTTTCCTCAGCACAGCAGCCTTTTGTCAATAATGTTGGCATGAACATATGGAATGAGAGATGGCCAATGGCACTGTGGCTTGTATGAAAAATAGTGTGGCCAGAAGGACTAGGATAGTGACTATTCCCCACCAGTACTTTTACTGGTGAGGCCACATGCCGATTCCTGTGTTCACTTTTGGGTCCCTCACTACAAGAAACACACTGAGGTGTTGGATTGTGTCCAGAGAAGGGCAACAAGGTTGTTGAAGGGTCTGGAGCACAAGGAGGAGGAGCAGTTGAGGGAGCTGGGGTTGTATTGTTTGGAGAAAAAGAGGTTCAGGGGAACCTCATTGCTCTCTCCAACTACCTGTTGTAGTCAGACGGTATTGTAGTGAGGTGGGGATCAGTCTCTTCTAGATATCAAGTGGCAGGGCAAGAGGAACAATTGTGCCATGGAAAGTTTAGATTGGATTTTAGAAAAAAAAATTAATAATGAAAAGGGTTCCCAAGCATTGGAACAAGGTGGCTGGGGAACCGGTGGAATCACCATGTCTGGAAGCATTCAAAAGGCATGTGGATGTGGCACTTGGGGACATGGTTTAGTGGTGAATATAGCAGTGGTGGGTTAACAGTTGAACTTGATGAGCTTAGACGTCTTTTTCAACCTTAATGATTCTGTGATTTTACGGTTATAGGCTGACTTTCAATAAACAGCCAACAGGTCCATCCAAATAACAGGCAAGAGCCCCCTGTAAGTACACACTGTATTTTCTCTAGGAAAAAAGAACTTATGTCACTTTGACAGTGGTGTTTTCTTTTATTTTTCTTAATTAAAAATAACTGTCCAGCTGGGCTGTATTTTTTATCCACAACTATTTGCACTATGTAATTTTCTTATTTAGTTTAAACAATCGTGAGTAATAAAACAAGGGCAGGTGAACATTTTAGTATGGTTCTTGTTTGTAGTGCAGAATAACAAGCACAGAAAGAGCACAGGGACAGGAAGGTCACTCTCTGCCAAGGAAATTTATCTTTTAATTCAAATTTTGGTTTTTGTCAAATTGTTTTTTCTGATTGTCCTTTGTTGGATGTGCAAGTTAAATTATGTGACTGTATCTCCAATTGCATTTTTTTTTCTTTTTCTGGATGTTGTTTGTCTATAAACGGAAAAAAGAGTATTCTAAATACATGGGATCTGGCAGATACAACCTCACATGAACTACCTTAGAAATGAAAAATCTATCTGGCTTGCAGTTTTGACTGTTATATGCGATGCAGAGAGAAGAAAAGCAGCAAGTGCTCTTACAGCTGTTAATTTGTCATTAGTATAGTTCGTGTCTGCTTTTGGTCAGATATTATTTAAAATAATGTTTTTGTGGTACCAGATTTATTTCCTCTTGAAGAGAAAGTTCACTGTGTGACTACAGTTGGGTGCTTCCATTCCCCTACTGCTTTGTCCCACCTATCACAGGTGGGGCCAGGGCAACACACCTGTCTCCAGAGACTCTAGGCACAATTCCTTCACAATTCCTCCACCTGACAGGTTGTTTTTAGTAGAAGGAGTACTGCAGGTGCTAGAAGATATCAGCATTAAAAAGATGCTTTACTGGTAAATATAAAAATGAAAGGCCTTGTTTCCCCAATTTGTCCAAAAAGACCTCACAGTAGCAGGTGTGCATTTCTTGATGTATTTACTCTTATGCAGCACATGTTTTTACTGCAAGCTGTCATTCACCCAGGAAGGGATTGCTCAAGCCAATGGAGGGAAGCAAAACAATTTTTTTTACAAGATATCATGCACAAATAAATAAGCAGTGTTTGACTTTTGCCATAAGTTAGTTCTATTATACAATATGAATATAACAACAAAATATAATACGTTTAAAAAGTGACCTTTCAATTTTAGTATAAAACTTCCACCAATAACTGTTGGTCAGAGGAGAGCAAGACAGTAAAGAAATTGCACTCTTTCTCAGTTCTGCTTGAACATTCAGATAGCCATGGGTACATGAAAATTCTTATTGCTGTGAACAGTGTGGATTTTTTGTTTTTCTCAGATTGGAGAAATTGCACATCCTTTCTGATCTTTCATCCAATTATTGATCCACCTTATCAGTACTACCTCAGTCGTATTGGGCAGAGTCATAGACTTTCAGGAAGAAAAACTGTTATCTATAGTTTCTCGCTTTCCATCTTATTTTACTTCATTCTCTTTCTTACCAAGGAAAAGTTAAAAAAAAAAAAAAAAGGCTTTTTCCCTGTGAAAAATTCACAGACAGTTCAGCAAGGAGCCAAACTAGTCTGCTGCAGCACTTGCTGGGAACAAGCAATGAATTAGCAATATTCTCTGCCAGAATGGACAACATTGAGATGGACTATCTGATCTCTAATTCCTCTATCATAAAAACCATGTCAAAATACGATAAAAAAAGTCCAGATGATATTTTATTGTTAGAAACCTCGAAGGTCACAGCCAAAACTGAAATGATTACCCAAAGAAATTTGACTACTCTGCATGTAGCTTTCAAGCACATATTGGCCAAGCTTACAAAGAGGCCCTGTCATTTCTCGGTCATTATAGAACATTTCATACCCTCCATCCCTTTGTTCAAGTGAATTTATGGAATAGCCATGCATGCATATGAATGTAATTTTTTTTTTTTAATTCTACACAAACATGATGAAATCAGATGCCAAACAATATGATCAGTTTGGTTTTCTTCCCAAGCTTCCTTAGTCACACCATGAATCAAGTCTATTTCTCAGAACAATATAGTCAGTTTGTTTTTGTTTAATAAGATGAACATGTGGTCCAGAAGAAAGCTAAAATTCACATTCTCTCTGTAGGCATACAGAAGCTGTCTGGTGCAGAGGGTGAGTGAAGGGGAATTCTTGGAGGAAATCATAGCAAGGGCTATTAGAATTTGTTACCTGGCAAAAAAATCCTCACCATCAGGACAAAAAGTTCAACTGGAAATGTTCAACAAAGCAAACAGGTCTATATTTATTTTGTCCATGTATGAGTTGGGATGACTGGATGAGGAACTCAGTGACGTGGTCTAGATAATGGGAGGCTCAAATGGACAGAGTGTGGTGCACATGGCTCCGGGGTTGTGGGTTCGATCCTTATGTGGGAGTTGTTTGGGAGTTGGACAAGATGATCCTTGTGGGTCCCTTCCAACTTGGAATAACCTGTGAATCTGTGACTGATTCAAATGTCCTTTGGAAGTCTTTTCTAATCTGAGTTAGTCTATGGCTATAAGGGCATGGGTTGAGAGCAAACAGTCTTGTATACATATAAAGATCATTAAAGCCAACTGACTTAGAAAGAACTCTGAGAAAAGACAACGTTTAGTCAGATTAGACTTGCTGTGGAATTAAAAACTCATTTTGGAGAAATTACTCCATCTGAGAGCTGTAGAAGCTCTCATTTTTTTCTTCTCCAGTAGTCTAACACTCGATTAAGAAAAATGTTTTGCTGTAACTTAGTCTTTATGATTAAAGGGAGAAAGGTGTATAAAAAGAGGGAAAAAATAAAACTGATTCAGTACAAGTAGAAAAACAGATGTTACATAAAAATGCCATTCGGAAAACTTAACTTCGTATTTGATGCCCTAGGTATAGAAAGATAAGAAGGACCTTAAGAGCTGAGACGTTGTGTTGTATAACTGAGGAAAATTACTTTCAAAGCTTGAAGAAACCTTAGATAATGTCTAATAAAACTAGCTCTTGAAAGAGAGCAAAGGCCAAGCTGAGCTGAATTAGAATCTACTGTTATTTATCTAGTGATTCAGAAACTGCCTTCCCTGTAGATTCATTTCTGCAATTGGAAGAATTATTTTGAATATGACCAGTGGAAATGTCTGCCTGAATACAGAAATAGAAACATCTGGTCAGACTCTGGAAATTAAGGCCTTCTGGCTAGAAATGAATCCTAGAGTTGCCCTAAAATGCTCTAGCACAAATCCTACAGCTGACAAAAGACTAGCATAATCATATCTGAGCCAATTTTCCCAGGTCTTGGCAGTATGGTGGGCCGATCAGGATGAAGATGTTTCAGGTTCAAATGAGATTTAACTGAAAAGCTACAACATCATCCCTCTAAAGTCAGCATTAATACTGAGACTAATAATGAATTTTCTCCTGTTTCTTTACACACTGATAATTTTTGACAAACCATACCTCTGGAACTGCAGTCAGACCTATTTCAGCAAATGCTGCCTCTGACTGCAACACACAGAACTAACTGTGAAGCCTAGGCTGACTCAGACCTTACTCATCCTCACTAGGGAGCCAACTAACTGATTCTCTGTGGATTCTACTCTATTCAGAATATTCAATATAAGTGGGCATGTTTTGAAAGGGCAGAAAAACATGGGATGCATAATTAACTCTGTGAAAAGTTAGGAGCTCCCATTTGTACTCCTTTGCTATAGCCATTCTTTTGCCCCTTGCAGTATTTCCCACAGTTAAGTTTGTCCTGAGAATAGAGATTTGCCTCAAAAAAAGAAACAAATAATGTAGAAGAGGCCATGAAGAAACTTATATTTTAGAGACTCACCCACCATTTGTAAGAATATGGAAAGGTATAAAGGTAGCTTCCTGTCAACTATGATTAATTGGTTATTTTAAAGCTGGTTAGGTTGAATGTTGTTCAAAGCTTTTTCACTCTTTGGGTAGCATCTGACACACTTACTGTTAACGCAAATCAAAAAAATGAACCATCACAGTGGTAAGCCAAACTGACCTTCCCAGATGCTTCATAAACAACTGATTAAGGTATATCAGAGAGGGAAATAATTTACACAAAAATAAAAACTCTCCACGCTCTGCTTTCTGTAATTTATTCCTTGCACACATCATATAGCACTACCTCCACTAGAACTACCAGAGGTTGAGTGTGGCAGGGTACTAGTCAGCAAGAGAAAAGGCTGTAACCTCTCGTCCCAAACCCCTTTACGTAATAGGAAACAGTCTGCAGAGCACATTATATGGGTTACTCACGGCTCAGCTTCAATGCTCTGGTCAGCAGCTATGTAGTTGGCAGGGACGTAGCCCTCGAGCTTGCGTCCAGGACAGGCTGACTCTGTTGGCAGGAGCAGCTTAGCATACCACCAGCCCTCATGAGATGCATTCAGAACTTCCAGCTTGTCTCCAGCTTGGAAGCTCAAGTCCTCCTCAGTGCGAGCATTGTAGTCAAAGAGTGCCACAAAGCTGCAAACGTTCGCTAGGTGCTGGTCAGGCAGTGGAGGTAAAGGTTTCTCTTTTATATTACGCTCTATGTCTTTCTGTCCTGCTTGGAAATCAGACCTTACCACAGCAAGGTTGGCGAAGATTTGGCCCACTTTGTCATCCTGCTCACCATTTGTCCCCAAGAATAAACAAGGAATATAAGGTTCCAAACAGGGGCAGTGCTTCTGGCAAAAGTTTCCCATTCTGGTTCCTTGTTCCTTCCTCTGCTTCTGCTTTTCTTTCACTTTTCCCAGCTGCAAGACCCTTAGACCAATTTCTCCATCATGAACACTTTAGCTTTTTGCAGATATCTTCTCCCACTTCTCCTTCGGCACAAAATGAAACAACTCTTGGCACAGCTGGAAGCTCATCTACAAATCCCAGAGAGCTCATAAAAGGCAGCTCTCAGTTAGGGAGTGAAACCCGAGCATTCAAGTGCCAATGAACATGTGGAGGGATTTTCTCACTTCCTCTTCAGAACAGGAAAGCAACACAACAGTTGGGCTAAGCTCTGGGAACAACGGACAAATGTGGAGACTCTTCTGCTACAGCAAAACAATAATGTCAGAACATCTAGGCAAGGAAAGCTTCTCAACTCCTGCTACGTGGGGTGTTTTCTTATTGCAGGTGGGGTCTGGTCATGCGAACAGTCAGCAAGTCTGTCCTGGTAATGTTTAATCAAGCTGACCTGCCTGCTTCCTCAGCAATCTCTGACGTGGACTGCTTGAACGAATATTTCTTTTTGTTTCCTGGTTTGTGCTGGTTTCGGTTTGCAGTGGAAAGCCTTCACTCACCTGAGACTGGCAGACATCCTCACCTGGAGTGCACCTGTGGCTCCTGCCTTCACTCACACCTGGACACATTCCCTGCCAAGTGCCTGCCCTTCAAACCAATCCTCTGGCTTTGTTTATTCATCTAGGTTTGGCACTTACAAGGAGAAACAAATATATGCGGCTCACAGTAATAAACCGGTATATTTTAATGCATTTCTTATTCTGCATTTTAAGGAAAAAAAGACACTAAAAACAATTCCCTAAGTGGTTGGCTAATTTTATCAACTCCAAACAAAAATAATGACTGTCTGCCAGTCACCATGTAAACCAATGAAACTGAATTGATCAGTATATTCCCATTTCAAAAGGACCTATGACCTACCATACTGACCATACAGACAGGATGGATGCTGCAGTGGCAAAGGAGGCTGAAGAGCTGACTGCCATATGGCAGCAGTGCATATAACTTTATAACTGCTGAAAATCACCACAGCCTGCTGGACACACAGTGCAAGGAGCAGGAGCAAGAAGTACAGGAGATAAGCAGGTAGCCTGTCTTCACATTGTGACGGCATTTCAGTCAGAGGCAAACTCTTATAGATAAAAACCTATTTACTGATGTTAGTCAAAACTCACATATGTATCTGTGGCTTCCCGATGAATAAAAATCTAACTCCCATCTTTTTTTTTTTTTTTTTTTTGTCAGGAATATGGTGCTGTTTTCCTAAACCCTCTACATATCTCTCAGTTCCATTTAGAGTTGCTGACTTTGGTTGCCTTACTTTACTAGAAAGAAAACTACTAAATAACAAAGTCGCTTGCTTTCATCATGCATCTCGTTCATTAAAATGAGAAGACAAGTGGCACAGGCAGAAGCCAACTGATGAACTAAGGATGGTGGGATGACTGAAAGAAATCTCCACTAAAAGTGCTTTACTCTTAGGGGCACCTTCGCTGAAGAGGAATCGGGAGCACTCCTCTTCTACAATGCTGCAAGAGAAATTAAATAAAGGAGAAAGTACAATGCACATTAAGTGATCACTAAACCTCACCATCTGTAGTTAAAACTTGGTGTATGATAAAAAATGGCATACTGATTTTGCAGATTATGAAAATTTTATTTAGTTTCTGAAGCACCACTGGAGATGATTTTTCACCACAACAATTATTAGTCACATGGTAATAAGATGACAGATATCCAGGAGATGTTTATTTTTCTTATGTGTGATACAGAATATCCAAAGGCAGGAAAGGCCTGTGTTGATAAAAAAACTATCTTCATTAATTTTGTTTAAAGAATTACCTATATTTACTGAAAGCAGAAAATATTAGAAACTACTATCAAATAATCTGGGGATTTTCAGTTTGCATATTTGATTGACTTTTCCTGTAGTGTTTGCGGTCCTGGAAACTTGGGCACTAATCCAGCAAAGATTTGGATACATATTTACTGCACAGAATAGGTTCATCATCACAATGGATTCACTTGCGTTGTACAGAATTAATCTCATTCACTCCTTTTTTCAAGATCAAGGCTCATCTTTACACTCAGGTACCAAAATACAAACTCCTTCTAAACCATACTGCATTCACTCAGTTTGTGTACATGATTATCCTATCTCAAAGAGCTCCAAGCATTAAATTCATCTTTTCTCTCAATTTATGCCTCTACTTGGATATACAAGAGCAGTAAGATTTGTGGTGGGAGTGATAAATGACTATAAATGAGATTATTTTCATCCAGCACCAGTTCTATGTATTAAAAAAGTTGACTTTAACAAATAGCCATTAAATTCATTAGTCAGATTTAAAACTTATCCCAAAAAGAGTGAGAAGTGGAGTTGCTGAGATTTGCTGGGCAGATTCTCTAGCCTTTGTGGGTCAGGACAGTAGGTAAGATATGGTGGCCACACTGCAGCAGTGCCCCTGCCCTGCAAGGGTCTTTGTTCCTATTGCTTTACGGAACACACCCCAAGACTCCAAAGAGTGTTAGTGTAAGTATGTTTTTAATAGCAATGTTGAGAGGTCGGGGGAAAAAGTTTTCCTTGCCCGCCTAACAACTAACATTACAGGCACCTATTATATGCTACATAATTATATATATTCATTAAAGAAAACATGCATAAACCTTAAGTATCTGAGGATAGGAGTGGTTTATGTAGATTAGTGTCCAGTGTCTCTTTAGCATAAGTTTCCTCCCAGTCTCCGCCCTGTTTCAGCTTCTCAAGTGTTCATTTGGAGGTCTTTTGGGGGTCTCTGAGACTGAAGTAAGAAGTCTTCCTCAGGTGAACTTTTGAACTCGTCTAGGCTTTTCAGTGTTTAGCATCCTTTCCGAGTGCTAATTGCTTCTTCCATCCACTAATTGCCTTACCATCCACGTCTAGCAGGGGAGTTTCCCTTTCCAGCCTTGCTGAGATGAGGAGTGTATAATTTACGGCCTAGCCTGCTGTCCAGCTTATCTCTTTGCATTCCCTCTCGAAGCTGAGAAAACCAATGTTCTTATAAAAATGTTTTCATTAGTACTTAAACTTCTATGTTACCAACAAAGTGTTATATGCTTCTACAAAATACAAAAGTGATATATATAACTTATATATATTACTTATATTACTTATATATACATTATATATTATATTACTTAATATATACTACTTATTATTACTTATATAATATAATGAGACTTCTATGTTGCTAACAAGGCCTTATATACTTTTACAAAATGTAAAAGTGATAGTTCTTCTATTCACTATCCTGGTGAATTTATTGAGGATTTGCTGAGTATCTGAAAATAACGCAGTATTCTGTATGATTTAGAGACTATATAATTTTATCACAGGCAATAAAAAATAGCATGTAATAAAAATGTTCTCAGTGGTTTACTGAAAAAAGTAAAATCTGATAAATCTCATAATCCTAATTTTCATATGCACCATTTGGAACTAATGAGGATAATCATGTATATTCAGGGGCTTTTCATTATGAACTATTGCCTGAGTCTTCTACACTGGTTTAAATGTAATTTAATAGGATAATCTTTGCAGCACCTATTTCTTGGCTTAATTTAGTTCTTTTGCCTTGCATCCCACTATATTTTCTTTTTTTTTTTTTTTGCAGGAGACCAAACAGTTCTGCATCGTTTATTGGCCTTCTGTATCTTTATTTAGTTTATTTTGATGGTTGAATATCAAAGCAGAAATTGCTCAGATAAATAAGATACTGGGTGTAAAGAGACTATAAAGACTTAATCAGATATATTGATGAATTTTATCAGCAAAAATGCTTTGAGAAGGACAGAATGGTCTCACCTCATTCTTAAAGCCAGCACTAGCTAGTGAGAAAGAATAATTTATGTATTGGGTCTGCCTGAGATGCAGCTCATTTCCTAATAGCAGTCCTCACAGTCATGTGCATTGGTAGGCAGAAGGGTGTTGAAAATACACCAGTGTTTTGACTACTGCTGAGCACGACATCAGGACTGCAATGTTCCCTTTCCAATAGAGGGCAAGACTCAAGGAGAGGAGACAAGTAGGCCAGCTGGCCCAAACTGACCATATGACGTCAGCTCAGATATAAAAATTAAGGAAAGGAGCAGGAAGGGGGGACATCCATTGTTTCCAGCGGGTGCCTGCTAAGATACCACTATGTGTGTTAAACCCTGTTTCTTGGGATGTGACCAGGCACCACTGCTGATGGGACGTAGAGAATAAACCTTGTTATTTTTTCACTTCACTTTTGCGCACCCAAGTTTTGCTTTTGCGTTAGTAAACTGTATTATCCCAACCCGTGAATTGTTTTCTGTCTTATTTTCTTCCCCCTGCTTGGCTCAGAAGGGGAGGGATGGAGCAACTGGCCAGGTAGCTGGCATCCAGCTGAGGTTAACCCTTTACAATTCATTATAGCCAGAATGTCATGTTTACAGTATGGATACTGAAATTTAGTATTCTGGTTTCTATATTACAAAAAACCCCACCCATTAATATTGCAAGTAGTTTCTTGAAATAGGCAACACTTTAAAACAAAGATAGATCATTTACAAGCTGTGTCTGACAGGACCATATAAATTTAGATTCTAGAAAAGGGAGCAAATCTATTCAATCAAGCAGTACTTTCTTCCTTCAAACTAGGTAATTCCCCATTGTTTTGAATGTATATTTCCTTGTTCCATGAAGAAAAAAGTGCACACTATTGCCATAGGTTTAAGAATGACAGACATCTGAAGTTATATTTTATATTCTATATGTTGTTTACAAAGACCAGTAAGTAAGAGTCTTGCAAGGAGTCTTACTCCTGCTTAAGGGATTGATTTGCAGTCCTCTAAATCCATTAAATCAAATTCTAATTAACTTACAGTCAATATCCTTTGGGCCTTGTTTATTCTACAAAACAATAATGTTTAAACATCATGGTGAAACATATTTCTCTTAGTTGCTTTAATGGAGAGAAAAATAATGTGTTAATATTAGTATATGCTTTAGTAAGCTTAGTACAAACCTAATCTACACCACTGATACTAAATGAAGTGCTCTTGGAATGAGGTCCTGCTCTGCATGAATTGAAGTACTAGACTGGGTTGTATTAAATAAGTACAACTAAGATTTGAATCCATAATATTTCAAAAGTCTTGTTTTGTTATTGTCCCTTGGTTATTCGTGCCTTTTTATAAGCAGCTTCTCATATTAGTGGAAAATTTTCCCACAGTACTTACTCATTTATTCACAAAGTGGTGAGGTTCCAGTGGGCAGTCCCGGCCCTGACCAGCCCTGCCAGGAGTCAGAAGTCTTTAACTGTAGCACAGAGACCCACGTGGGGCCCGAGGCCCGTTACAGCCGTTCCACCGTGGTAGCCAGCCTGAACTTGCCAGCACATACATGCATATGCGCATATTCATAGCCACAAGAAGAGCACTCCAGTGCCAGCTGCTGGAGTTAAATGGAAAAAACCTCGACTCCCAGACTCGTCGGTGCCATAAGGAGCCCGAGATGTTGCAGTGTTCCAAAGTTGCCATATTTCTAGCAAAAATGTGCCACATTAATGTCCGAATCATATTCGTGGATTAAAGGTTATGTGGGAACTGCAGGGGATCCAAAATCCGAAAATACTAAGGGATGATTGTATTTTATTTGCGTTGTAAGCTTTCAAAAAATTATTTTGTATGACTTTTTATTTCAGGTATTTCCTACGAGTGTGGATTTTTATGTGCTCTGTATGGAACTATTGGTATAAATACATAAAATCTTAGAGTTTCAGAAAAAATGAACCCTCCCTAAATGCATAAATATACTGGTCCCTATTTTATAAACAAGGAGTGAACATCACTGAGCACCAGTCTTCTGGTACTGATGATACATGATGTTTGAATCAATTCCCCTATGTCATGCAGAGAAGAATTACAGTCTGAACAGTGCTCTGCTGGGGAAAAAAGAACATTCCAGGGCAATATCTGCCAACAGTTTTGTTAGGAAATATGAGTCAGTTCAGACTGGAGATTGAAAAAAGTGTTTTGTCTTAATAGGATAAGATTGTAACAGAAACAAACATTTTTCTTCAAAATGAGACATTAGGACATAAAATACAATAATTTTAATTAAATATGTAATGTATAAGATTGCTGCCTATAGCATCTCTTTCTGTATTGTATAATCTTTTTCAAGATAAGAGCTATACTTGACATCATATACATCACTTAGAGACACTTAATACAAGCAAGTCAAATGTTTCAGCAAAGTAAAATATTCAAATAGTAGGATCTTCAAAGAAATTAGAAGAAAACCAAAAGCATATTGCCATGAATCTGTGCTCGGGAAATAATTTAAAGGAGTAAACATTTTAAAGTTGTGTAGTTTTTTTGAGGGAAACAATTGAAGTAAAGCATAGTGATTTCTTTGTTTCATTACAGCTGTCTTTTCAGCTATATTTCTTTCCATTTGTACATTAAAATGGAGCACAATGCCACTATTTTGTAGCTTTTTTTATAATCCTTTTAATCAGCGCCTCCATTTTCTTTCTGTAATTTGCAAATTGCTATTCTTTTCAGTGAAAATAAATTATGTAAGTAATTTTACTCTTGACAAAGTTGTTTACTCTTATTGATTAATCACGTCCCTGGTTTTGTCTATTATCTTAAACCATAAATCCACAAAGTCATAGAGTTATATTTAATTTGGCATTTTCCAGCCTGAAATCTTTTGCATTTGCAATGAGAAAATTCTAGCTATTTATTTCCATAAGTCCAATCCAGTAATCTATCTCTACTCTAAAAAGCATTAAAAGTACACTTTCAAGTGCTTTGGTGATGAGGGTTGCTTATTTACTAGCTGAATTCAGGTCTGAAACAGGCTACATCTGACAACAAATTAACAGAGAGAAATAAGGATCTGTCAAAGATTGACAGAATAGAGACTTTCCCTATTTGTTCAAAAAAAGGGATCTCAGTCAGCTCAAATTTAATGCGAGTTTTGCCATTATCTACAATGGGACCAGATCTCAGCCATTATTTTTCATTTCACTGTACATTATTCTAAATGATATACAACCCACACTGTTAAAAATTGTAAGTTAATTTGCTTTCTATGGAGCAGCCTTTCTGAATAAAACTGGAGACCTGCAGCTCTCTAAAGCATGAAAAATACTTCTAATCGAATCTATCTCTATGTGGGAAAAAATATGGCAAAAGGATGACAAAGAAGTATCAGCAAACATGACTTTGCCACTCTTTTAGCAAAATAAATTCCAAACCTGACCCTATTATAAATAGTTTTTCACTTTAGAATGTGTGTATATTTATGAAGATTTTATGACGGGTCAAGATAATTTCTCATGTAACTCTATCAAAGTCTGTGTGCTATGCCATGGATGACTTGTCAACTTGATTCACCATTTTTATCTTAAGCTGGAATTGCATCAAAAGATGCAGATAAGCCCAAAGAGACATAGATAGAAAGAAATAGTGTATCAAAGTACTCTACTCATTGTTTCACTTGTGTGTGAAAGTGTGGGGCTTTTTCCCCAAATAAAATCAGCAGTCTCTCCTGTCTCTCACTGTAACTGGAAAAGGCAGCATATCACAGGAAGTTAACTTTACAATGTTGATGTACCATATAAAGAAACATATTAATTATTTAAATTGCTGAAATATTACATGCAAAACCAGTAGAAAAGTAGTAGCTATTAATTTTAGAACAGAACAGAATAGAATAATTCAGTTGGAAGTGACCTACAATGATCATCCCTCCTGAGCATTTCAGGACTGGTCAAAAGTCAAAGTATGTTATAAATGGCATTGCCCAAATGCTTCTTAGGCACTGACAGGCTTGGGCCATCAACTGCCTCTCTAGGAAGGCCATTCTAGTGTTTGGCCACCCTCTCAGCCAAGAAATACTTCCAGCTGAAACCTCCTCTGGCACAACTTTGAACCATTCCGACACTCCCTGTTACTCTGGTTTTATTCTTTTTGCTAGATAGACTGTATTCAAACAAACCACATTACTGTAAATTGTGCATACATTAGGATTTTATACAGCTAAAATCTCTCTATAGGAAAAATATTTGGTCTATAAACAGTTTCTGTGACTGTCTGTCCACCTTCCTGACTAAGTGTTCCTCTCTCCTTGTATATTTTCTAAAGAGTCTTCTATCTCCTGTTTCCTGTTTCTTCTATCTCCTGTTTCCTCCTTCTTTGTGCTGTATATGCCTTTCACAGTGAGGTGCTCTACAAAGAATATTACCCAAAATTGAGACATTCTTTATAGGCCAGAGGAAAGGAGATTGGAAGTGCCTCACAGAACCCTTAGGATGTGTACTTACTTTTCTACATGAAAAAGAAAGGATTGGCAGAGCTATAAACCCCGGTGTTTACTTCAAAGTTATGTTGGGAAGTAACACATAGGATATGAGTTAAGCTCAGGAACTAAAAGCTTAAGCATCATAGTTGCAGGCATCGCCAAGGGCACGACTGATTTAAAAACTGTTATCTTACCCACCCATCTTCAGAAATATAGCTATAATCTGAGGGTCAACAAATACAAATACTTAGATGACCAATTTCTATATTTGTTTCAGTTTAAAAGGTCTTAAAAACATGTTTGTTTTACTCTAAAGTCAGTGGCAATATATTCATTGGTTTAACTGAGAGCAGGATTGCCTTTTCACCCTTAGTTCATGTCATTATTTTTTACCAGGTTTTGTCTCATACTTTAAATAATTTTAATGTAAAAGTAAGGATGTACAGTCAGCCCTCTTGAACTTCGTGCCCCCCATATCGCGGCTTCAGATCTTGGCGGCATGATTTGTTAGTGATGTAGGAGACTTGTTTTGCAACTGTGCATGCTGCAGCCTGGACGGCGGCCCGGGTGGCACTGGGGGCGCGTGCAGCAGCAGAGGCAGCATGGGTGGTGCCCATGGCGGAGGTGACAGCAGTGGGGGCGGCAGCCGCAGCAGCCGTGGGAGCAGCGAAAGCAGTAGCATTGGCGCAGTCGCCATTCAATGCGGAAATTGGGCTATGCGGGTCCCGAATAAGACCACAGATGCACGGTATAAGAGACCCGACTGTACTTAAATTCTTCTTTTCTTCCTTTTGTTTCTGCACTCTCGTCTCCATCTAGAGATATAGAAAATTTCTATATCATTTCCTATCTCCTTTTTTTTTTCTGCTCTATTTCACAGCTATGCAGTGAGATGGTGTACAAAGAACATTACCAAACATGCAAGAAATGGTCTTTATAAATATAGAGAAAGGGGATAGGAAGCCAGCAGCTTTCGTGTTACTCACTAACAATGAGCACTTAACATCGATTTCTGTTGTAGACAAAATCATTTCTTTTTCTTTCGCTGACAGAAATTTCTAAAATTTATATTCCTCTGTCTCTGTTTCCACAGCTTTAAAACTTACTAGAATTCCCTCTCTCCCTGTCAAGAGCATGAGGCTCAACAAAACAAGAACATAGGTGAATGCAAACATACTGTTTTCCTAAGAGTAGAAGAGGTGGCTCTGACCTTCTTCACAGACTTATATAGAAATGGAGTACAAATCTTCAAACAGTTATATCAGTATTATGGAATCTTGAGGTTTAGTATATACGTCTAGTTTTAAGATACATTCCTCTTGATCAATTCTTTCATTTCAAAATCCAGCATACTTTTTTTTATCCTTTATTCAGATCACTACTAGACGCCCTCTAGAGGCAGAAGCAGAGCAGTAAATATCAAATGCAACTTATATTTAAAATAAGCTCTTATGTTTTGGATTTAAAAGCATTAATACTAGCTTCTTATTATTGCAGTTCCAGGGAATATCACTCTCAGTGTCCTTTATGCTCAGCAATGAACAGATACAGAAGAAAATATTTTTTGGAGATCAAATGCTCCTTAAGAAAGATGGCTATTGTTAAAAAAGTAAAAACAAAAATCATCTTTTTACTCACCATAGTGATAGGATAGAATTTGATCTAGAAAATCCTAACATGGCAAAAAAATATAACTAATTAAGTAACTTGTATGTTACATTGAAAGCACAGATTTCTGTGTTACATTATAGTGGGTTAATTGTGTTCTCAGTCCTAGTAAGACCAAAGCTAGACCAATGAGCAATGAGAAGTTTTTGATCCTGTTTTCCAGAAAATTTGACAATTACCACTTTGATAATGAGTGATGAATGAGTATCATCCAGATTGACAATGAAAGACTCAAAACCTCTCATTCTTTAAGGAAGGACCTTAAATAAGTAAATAAAAAGAGTCTGTGGGAAAACATAGTAACAGCCTTCAAACAGAAGTCTGGCGCATAATGATGTGGTTCTCACATCTGCTAGGAACAGGACACAAGATAAATAAAAAGGATGCATAAGAGCAATAGTAACTGTTTAGAAATGGAGGGAGGGAGAAAACTCAATGACCTGCATGTAAGGACTGTCAAAACACTGGAAGATATTGCCTCAGTGGCATTTTGGTACATTTTAAGAAGTTAGACAATTGACTTCTAAGGGTGTTTGTAGTCAGATTGATCCCACCTCAGGGCAAAAGGTGACTGTCTTTAGGTGTTTCCTGGTTCTGTTATCTTCAAGTCTGCAGTTCTATACTTGTGGCATTTCCCACTAGCTTTTCAATAGCTCTGTTCTTTTGTGCAGGCTGTGCATTAAAATACATCAGATATTTTTAAGAAATCACTAACAAGTATCAAGCTTGTAATGCAAACTTGTAACCTTTTTGAACAACTCAGAAATACTTGGAATGTCTGAATTAGACATATTCCAGTTTTCCTCATGAAGAAATTGAATTTATAAGTTATTTAAGTTGTCTGTCCATGAATACACCATGGAAAAATGGGAAATGAGGACTGAAAACTGAGTAGTCCTCCTCTGGATTTTATGCTTGACATTGTAAAGATAAAATAATGGCATGTCCAAAAGAAAAACAAACAAACCCTACCCCACCACACACAAAAAAACTCATCCGAAAAAAACCCCAAGCATGAGAGAAATAAAGAGTGTCCCACAGATCATATAAACTGTGCAGTTCTCTCAGCATAAGATACAAAAAGGTCGACTTTGGAAGTATAGCTTCCCTAAAAGTCCTTATTTCTAGTACAATTTATTTTGACTACATGCAACATCCACCCAGCTCAAAACCAAAAATCTGTCAAAGTACCTTTAAACCACTAAGCAGAGTTTCAAAATATATACTCACTAAGGGTCCAGCAGTAAGTCTTGACTATTAGTCATTCTGACAAAATAATTGATATTCGTTTCCTTCTTTCATGTTGTGTGGGAACAGCCTGAGGTAGATTACAAGATCTGAGAGAGATGATAAGGACAATAAGCAGGCTTTTGAGAGATTCTAAGCACCTAGTGGATTACTGACTGTTTAACCTTTTGATGAACTATTGGGTTTAGTTTTGGGAATCTTGTCTCTTTAGCAGCCTGAGTCTCATTTCTGTTCTGGTGAGAAAGAATGCAATGAATACAGTATTGAAGTGCCAGATGTTACCAGATGTCTTATTCCCAGCAGGATTCGATAAATTTTATGCATGTGATTACACTGAAAAAGCTGATGTGTCCATATTTTGGACCATATAAAAAGGCAAGAGCAAGGACTTATCCCAGCAGAGAGTGGACATCATGCTTCAAGGGGGATGGAAGTGCTCTGTCTGGACAGGATGGGAATGCTGGGCTGTGAAACGTTTTTCTATTTGTGCAGTGAACAACATCACGGGTTAAAAGCTAAATCAAATCCAAACTTGAGGCTGATCTTTTACCAGTGTGCTAAAATAAAATATAAAAAAACCACCCAACACATTTTGCTTGACTAATGCTACTCCAAAAGTCTTTTCATTTGTGTTAAAAACAAACAGGGGAAAATATAAAATGTTCTGGCCTTCCTTCTCCATAGAAAGGTGTTCTTTGTCTGAAATGAACACTCCATGATTGTTCAAATTCTTATTTTCACATATCACGATTGCATACTCTGCCATAGCAGTATGGCATATTCCTCTTTTTTTAACTAAACTCTTATAATCTTTGCCAAAATAGACAAACAGGCACAACTGCATAATCTGGACAAAATATAAACCACAAAGCCATCTTATACAGTCTAAGGACAATACAGATGAAGTTTAAGAAAAGTAAAATAGACTAAGGTATAGAGGACGCAAAGCTAACTCGGAGGGATACTTTGATGTGTCGTACTGCTGCCCTCTTAAGGACAAAAAAAGCCAGGAGTTGGAGTACCTGCCTTGCTCAGAGGCCCACAGCTTCGGTGTGACAGCTAAGATACAGTATTTCAGGTGTTTTAACAGATTTTTCATGCCTTGATGTATGTTACAACAGTCTGTTATGCTTCTTCTGCTCTCCAGGGCATGTTAGCGCAGTACTGTGCTCTAAAACTACTTGGTGTTAGGAGCTTGTTCTGTATGGACAGCAGGCATGAGGGATGGTGGTAACCAAAATGCCCCTTTGTGTTGTCTATAATAGGCTTTGACACATCAGATCTCCCACTTCACGTTTTCTGCAGATTGCTGAAATGTAAGGGCACTGAGGGCAGTAGCCGGCCGGAGCTCCTGCCCTGTCCTGCCAGTTGCATGGGCTGTGGGCTGGAGGAGGAAATCTCCCTCAGGGTGGCCATGCAGCCCCAGCCTGAGCAGTGCTGCAGCTGCAGGAGAGGAGCCACACTACAAGCAACTCAATCTCCTTCAGCGTGACCAATTCAAAATAGGACAGAATTTATGATTTTTCCCAATTACCATGTATTTACAACATAAGAGGAATAACTTTGATGCATAGGTTAACCACAGGAAAACATAAAATACACTCAATTCAGACCTCACAACCGAACAACTCAACCTTAGTAATGTGGATGGATGTCTCTGAGTGTCTCATTGTGCCATCCAACTTGAACAGAGCTGAAAGGGGGCTGGTAGGAGAGTTGTTGTAGAAAATTTCTACTGAAGGCAGCTCCTTCCTGAGAAAGGTGCTAGAATGGGATGCCAGTATGTTTAAAGGATTCATCTGAAAGGACAAAACTGAGAGACAAAACTCTTCTAAAAACAAAATAAAAAGCAATAAAATGGGGGGAGGGAGGGGGAAGGGGAGGGGAAGGTGGTGCTGAAAATAAACTTCCAACACCTTCCTGTTACCAAGTTTGTGCTAAAAATACTGAAAATAAAGCTTAATCTCTCGTTTACCTTCTTGTTCTTCAGAACACGAAACCAATTCTTTTCATCAGAATTATCTCTAACTCTTGTTGCCGCACTTCTAATTTAATCTTCAGCTTCACGTACCTGAATTTAACTTGCTGAATCTTTCCACAGATGAATATTGTTCCATACCCAGAGTGGTTAAAAATTAAATACTTTTAATACTTTTGTTCTGTAAACTCTTTGAGAGCTCCTTATTACTGTTAATATAATTGTGCAGCATTGGCAAAATCTGGATGTTCAAGATTACATTCAGTTAACAGTGAAAACAGCGACCAGAGGGTTTGACTAGATGATCTTCTAACACAAACTATCCTATGATTCTATCAATGAATATAAGATTTTCAATATCTGTCTCGATATTTCAATACTTCAGTGTGTTAAGTTGTTTTCATGATGAGTTTTCATTTAAAATGTTTTATAAGCATAATTTTAAATGTTATACCCTTTAAATGTCATAATCTAAACATCACTTTGGAAACCACACGAATCTTTTTTTGGAGGATGAAAAACAAGCAACTTTGGAATAAAAGACAGCCGTACTGATATAATCTGCAAGGCAGACAAACTATGTGAGGTTAGCATGAAATACTAGGCGTGGATGAACTCTTGGATCTATGGAAGTCAATTAAAATTGTGGCCATTACCTTCAGTGATGCAAAAATTTGCTCTATGTTTTCTCAAGTGAGAAGCTTTAGGAAGGTAAATTATCTTGTGCTCCAAGTTCCCAGGCTGCTGTCTCATCTTGAGTTATGATCTTGTTATGAGTTATGACCTTGTGTGAGGTCCTGGAGGTATTGTTTTGTATGTTCAGATTTCACACATATTAATTCTTATGTATTCAGACACATATTTATTTCTTTAACATATAGATAAAACAATGTATGTATCATTATGTACACATAATTTATGATGTGCACACATTATATAATGTATGGTGTGTATAAAATATACAATGCATATACATATAACATATGGCATGTGTATATTTACACACACAACAGCGTTAAGTATACTAATATCTGTGGAAGTGTATCGGGTCTCCCTGAGTCCTCACAATGCTTTGCTTTGGAAGGGTGTTGATAATACGCAAGTGTTTTGACTACAGCTGGGCACACTGCCCCTTCCCCCTAACTGAGGACGAGATTCTGGGAGGGCACATGAGCAGGCCAGCTGACCCAGACTGACCAAAGGGATATTCCATACCATATGACGCCAGTTCAGATATAAAAGCTGAGGAAGGGCATTCATTGTTCTGGATGGCTGCTTCTTAACTCGTGTAGGAGCCCTACTTCCCTGCATGTGGACACTTCTGCGGATGGGGAAGTAGAGACTAGTTCTTTTGCTTTGCTTCTGCGTGTGCTTTTGCTTTGCTTTATTTGTGCTCATATTAAACTGCCTTATTCCAAACCACCCTTTGTATATCATCTTATTATCAGGACTGAGCGATCGTGCAGGCCCCTGGCATCCGGTCAGGGTAAAACCCGTTACAGGAAGATACTAAAAACCCTTGCAAGAAGCTGCTAGACAATGAGCTAAGGTAAAAATATGCAACTCGTTTCTTTCTTGCTCTGACACTTCAAGTGCTTATCCTGTCCTAGTATTAGCATTTGTGAATTTTATTCCTAATTTCCATGTATTTTCCTGTGTTATCCACTTTCTAATCTGACACTGAACTCTGGAGAATTTTTTAATGTATGTGATAGTCATGTTATTTAAATTTCTCTGCTCTGTGAAATTTATATAATCTACCTGAACATAAATAAAGTATATACTATACACAGTTGAGTCTCCTATAATGTGGACCCATGGTCTTAATTAGGATCTGCGTAGCCCTACTTCTGTGTTGAATGGCAGCCCCGCTGCCGCC
>WEKX01002057.1:99284-122648 GCA_013390025.1 Pitta sordida
GCTCCCACGCACACAAAATCTCGGCGGGAAACGTGGTTTTCGAATCGGAGCGCTTGGACTCGGACACGCCTCCGGCCGCCCGCCCTGTGCCCGCCTCTCCACACGCCGGGTGCCGCCGGGCTGTGCTGCAGGTGAGGCGAGGGTGTCCTGCGGGCACCGCCCCGCTCGGCCCCGCACGGCAACGCCCCGCCCCGCATCGCCCGCGCCGCAGGAAGCGCCGCCCGAGCTTCTTCCTCCACTTTCTCCTCCATCTCCTTCTCCGCCCGCCAGTGGCGGCGGCGGCGGCGGCGGCTTGGCAATGCAGCAGCACTTTTCCCTGGCGGACTGCGACGTGGTGGGCTTCGACCTGGACCACACGCTCTGCCGGTACCACCTCCCGCAGAGCGCACGGGTGAGTGCGGCACGGCCCGGCACAGCACAGCACGGCCGGGGGGACCCCGCTCCGCTCCCCCGCCGCGTCCCCACTCCGAGCCGGAGTGCCGGGACCCCCCCACTGGGGGCAGCGAACCTTGGGCCGGCTGGCTCAGATACCCCGGAGAAACATGGGACGATGAGAGGAAAACAAGTGCATTTCTGGCGAAGCGCTTCCTCAGCAGGCCTGTGCCCGAGTGAGGGGGACAGCCATGTCTTCCTTGAGAGCGGCGCTTCTTTCCCAGGTGGAGAGAGGCTGAGAAGAAGGTAGAGCCCCCTTCTCCAAACCCGGAGATTCTGCAGGGTGAGGAGCCCGCGGCTCCTGTTTTGCACAGGCGAAATTGTCAAACTTTCTGGTGCTTGTAATAAAACGCCGAGCTTAGCGGCACTCAGCCCCTCTGACGGCCCTGCTGTCCCCTTCGGAGAGGAACTGCTGTGCTGTGCTGTGCCTTCCCGCGCTTGCCGCCTTTTTTTTGTTTTGTTTTTTTTTAATTCCTTGGTAATCTTGAAGTGATTCGTTCTTCGTCGGTGACAGGACTCTGCCCCAGAGGTATCTTGTGTCGTGGATGCTCATGGTAATTTTGCCTCCGTTCACCTGCAGTACCTTTTGGACTGCACAGGACTCCTGCTCCAATTTCAAGATGCTATTTCAGAATTTGGTATAGAAACAAATGTTTGAGCTGTCTCATTTATTAATAGGCGTGTGTCCTCTATTGAAAAACTGCTTTGCTTCCTTTAGCTGCAAGTGAACTTCCACCACCTCCTAAATTTCTAGATGCAAACATTAGATTATTGATAAGAGTTTTAAAAAAACCTACCAAAAAATGAACAAAATAGAGGAAAAGACCCCCAAAATATTTATTACACTGGGTTCATTCTTCATCTTTTCTCGGGACACAGAGGCAGACTCACAAGTGCCCATTGCATGCCTCGTTGTCCATTGCAAGTAAAAAATACGTAGTTTAAAAGGCTGACAGACACAGCTGAAGATGGAGTTATGTAGTTCTTACTCTACTCAGCATTTGCCTTCATATTTGTCTTTCTCTGACATTTTTCATATTAATTCCAAGAGCAGCTTTTGTAATTAAAGAAAAAAAGGCCAAGGTACCGCCTTAATGAAAGAGCTGTGAGAAAAAGGGAGCAATTACTATTTTTGGATGGTCTTTAAGCACATGTCAGCATCTCCTTGTACAACTTCATTAGCAGAGGACATTAATAAATTGCTGACAGTCAGACTAGGCCTTTACAATGTTCTTTCCGAACTTAGAAATAGTTATTGTTTATTTAATAGTTACCTGTTTCCTTCAAAATATATTCCTTCAGGTACTTTTAAAGTACCCTGTAAGGGTTAATGTTTATTGATTTGGAAGTTGCTTGTTGAATCTCAGTAACTATGACATTAAAAACTAAAAAACAAAAAAGATTGGGGCAGGGGAAATAGTGACTAGTCTTTAAGTGTCTTGATTTCCAACAGTCTTGAAGCACAGGGACCATAAGGTAGAACGTTGGAAATTTAGTTATGGTGGACACGGTACATCAGAACTCTTGTGTGTTTTCCTGGCATGACAGAACTAATCTCAGGCGCTATTTCTCAGTGGGACAGGGCCCCAAGCTCCCTGGTTTGATTTCACTAAGGAGGCACTAACATTGACATCTGCCCACTTTCCAAGGAAGCTGTGTATTTGATCTCAGTTAATCAATATAATTAATGCATATGTATTTTTTCATTTGTAGCTAATATATGATAGTTTTGCCCGGTATCTGGTGACGGAGAAGGGTTATGACGAAGACTTGTTGATTCTAGCTCCAGACAGCTTAGACTTCTGGTGAGTACATCAAAGATAACAGAAACATTTTTCATAACTTCTTTTATGCTGTAACTTTTACAAAGGCTTACTAGGCAGTATCCAAAATTATACTAATACAATTAGCTGTGATTAATATAATTATATATTATTATTTAATTAATTTAATTTAATATCTAATCCCTATAATTAATATATCATTATAATTTATCTAATATGTTAGACGTCCTTCTAACAGGTATTTTTCATGAGGTACTTCTAATGTGGTATTTTGAAGAGCGAACTGAGCATCCAAGCTTGCTTTGTCCGTGCTTCTAGCTGTCTGGACACAAGCCCTTTAGTCTGATTTATGTCTCTTCTTTGTCTTCTACCTTCTATTCAACTGGTAAATGTAGTAATCGTCAGAATTTAGTCATCTCAACAGATGTGGTTTTGTTTGTTTAAGTCATAATAATCCAAACAGCCTTCTGAGAAACCAAGGAAAGGTGACATAGCCAGAAGGTGGCCCTTGGGTGACAGACACATCAGACACAGAGCTGTGATGCAGAAGGCTGAAATGCAAGTTCCTGCTCTGAACTCAGTGGTCTCTGAGCAGGAGCTTGAACTTCAATCTCTGTTCTTTAGACTGTAATAGGTTATTGTCTAGGCCATGGGGATGGGGACTTTAGGGCCAGGTAATCACTAGGTGTTTTTAGGAAAAACACACAAATCTTTTATTATATAATGGTGTGTTTTTCTGCAATGTTTTTTACAATATTTGACTGCACCATTTCCAATGAGATTGATTTCAACTTCCATGAGACAAACAATGTATCTGTTTCTCATATTTTGAGGCCCCTGATGCAAAAAATCCTTTGTGAAGATCTAGATGTCTTGGATTTCATGTCTTATTGAGGCAAGAGGTTAATTAACACGGATCTATAAGCCCACAGTGCTGGTAGTCGTGTTGGTGCTACTTGCCCAGGTGTCATTCGTGAAAGGAGGTTTGCTTGCTGCCTTCATGTCATATATTCTTTCCTTTGAGTGACTTATAACAGAGGATTACTTTTTCGGTCTCATTTGTTCATTTATATTCTAACCACTGAACTCTGAATTAATTTTTCAAACAACCTAAGTAAGTGTGGATTCAATTATCTGGAAGATACAGATTTGTTAGGGAGAGTTACAAACTCTTGCTGAGTGTCACTCCTGCGTTGTCAGCTCTTCCCCTTCATAGTGTTGGCTGGCATGGCAATACTTCTGCTTCATGAGAGTGATGTTCTACCTCTCTTTCCTGTAATAACTGGTGTTATCAGTCTAGTAGTCAGTAGAGGAGTTGCCACCAAAAAAAAAATCTTTTAATAAAAGTGGCTTAAATATTGCATTTCTTAGTTGTGTATGTTTGGACCTTAAATCCTCCAACCAATCTACATGAACAGTCACTGAATTCACTGGACAGTGGAATTTGATTTATTTAGTACAATTTTCCTATGTAAGTAAAATCCAGTCCTTGTTGTAATAATATGCATTTGCTTTTGTAGAACATTGTTCAAACATGGAAGGATTTGAAGGGCTGTGACTTGCTTGGTTTTGTGTAGCAGCATAGCTATAGAAGCACCATAGCTTCTGTAACTGCATATGACTAACAGATAAGAAAGCATTCCTCTGAAAGCATTAATTGTTCCTTTCTTCCTTACAATAAAATTATTCTTAGTTGCAAAGGCTTGGTGTTGGACATTGAAGAAGGAAACTTTCTGAAACTTGCAGAAGATGGAACGGTTTTAAGGTAATATTGACAATAAATCTATATCGTTAAATACACCAAATATTTTTCCCCTTTCTAGATGCATTTCTCAATTTCATAAATATTTAAAATATTCATTTCAGCATGCATTCATTTATTAGATGTAGAAGTTGAAATGCTCTTTGGTAATGTGCTCAGTTTCTCTTCATGTTGTTACCAATCTTTTTGTAATGTTTCAGTGTCAGCTGGTTGTAAATAAGATCTCATTTTTAATAAACATTTGGGACACTGAGGGTACACTGGTTTTGAAGGTAAACTCACTTTTTCAGTGTCTACCAATGTACTCTTTTTCCAGTTCTGCTAAAATCTGGAGTAAAGATCTGGAGATTGGATTGTGAGTAACATGACTTGGAGGCAGTGCTAATGACTAATGCTAATGACTGCAACATCATTATCGTTGTACCATATACTTTCAAATTTCTGCAGGCTTGCAACATGTAATTTAAATAGCCTGAGATAAATTAAACAGAGAAACTGACTCATTCACTTTTAGAATTTTTGGGGGTTTTCCCCTTAAAAGCTATATTTTGCTTTCAGTCATTACTTCTGTACATCCTTAGCTCCTCTTTCCCTCCTTTTTTTCTTTTTTAATCAAAAATCTATTTTGAATCAAAAATCTGAGTAGTAAATATGTCTAAAATATGTCAATCCCAGCCTTGTTTCTCCCTTGGTTTCTTTTTCCAGAATGAGAAACTGTAATTTAATATGCAAGACAGACTCTAGGTTGTTTTTTTTGGTTTTTTTCTGATAGCATGTGGGAGAAGGAACTTGAAGATGTTAGGGAAAATCAGAACTCATTAAAAGAAGAAAGAAATACCTTTGAGTTATTGCTGTGTATCCCAAAATTCATTTAATAGCACCAGTTTTGCAGTACTAAATGCAGAATTCAAGATTCACGGATATACTTAATTAAAGGGAAGAATGGTACAGGTTTACTTCTCCTGGCATTGCCTTCACTTGCTTCAAAATGGGGCCCAATTTGATGGTCAAACTAGTTAATTTTGAATTCCTAAAATGGCTTGTGTGTACCTCTGTATTAAAGAGCTGCTTGCAGGACTCAGACTAGCACTTTTCCATAGTTCTGCCCTGCATTCTGTGAATGTTACCAGGCTTCAGAGTTGTCTATAGGCTTTCTGCACTGTGCTTTATTGTGCTGTGTATATTGATAGCTCAAGTATAGTGAGTGTCCTCACACAATTGAAAACATTCGAGCAATACAGAGTGATTGTGTTAGCAGGTGAGGCACAGTAGCTGTGCCCCCAGCCAGCCAAACCTTTGTGTAGTAAGGCTTTTATTGACAACCGTAATGTATATGATAAAAGCTTAGGTCCTGGGAAACTTCTGAGCTATAAAGAGAGTCAGTTCTGATCAACTTGCATGCACTGCAGTATTCAGTTGCAGTGTGTTACTTTGCACAAGTTGTAAATGCAATGTTTTCAACCTTTTTCTTTTATTTTTTTTTATGAACAACTTAATACATCAAACAGGGCAAGCCATGGTACAAAGAGTATGACACCTGAAGAGATCCTGGAGACATATGGAAGGAGGGAGTGGAAGCATTTTAATACAGTTAGTGGAATGGTTTCACGCACAGGTAGATATACTTTAACATGTCCTCTTCTTTGAAATTGCTATGGTCCCTTCACATGTTTCATATTGTTAGTTTTTACCTCAAATTTGTAAAAATACTTGAGCTGAGAATTACTGGAATGTAAATGCAAAGGAAAGTATATTGGGAAAGTCTTGATTTTTATGTGTATAAAACATACTACAATTCACCTTAAATTTATTTCTCTAATGAAAAGACAAGTGAGCTGACATCATAGGCTTGTTTTGTTTATAGTGATGTCCCTTGATGAAGTAGATGAAGTAGACTGATACTACTAGTATCATGATTTAACTCCAGCCAGCAACCAAGTACTATAGAGCTGCTTGCTCACTCTCTCCCCACACAGGGCCAGTGGGCAGGAGGATCAGAAAGAATGATAAACCTCATAGGTTGAGATAAGAACAATTTAATAATGGAAATTACATGTTCTCTTAATAAATGTGGTAATAATACTACTACTAATTATTGTAATGATAAGGTGAGATACAGAGTAATAGAGCCCAAGAGAAACAAGTGATGCACAATACAATTGCTCACCACCTGTTGGCTGATATCCTATTTCATTGAGGACATATTTGACAAACGTTAAATTTATCTTAATTGTTGATTTATTACCATCAGCGGTGTTACTGGAGGCCTAGGTGGAGGTACAAAGAACAGAGCCTGTCTGAAAGCAGAACTTCTCCCCTTGCAGTTGAATTTTCTTGGTTTTAAGACAGGAGTCACTTTGAGGGCACTGTACCTGTGTTTGCATACTTGCTCTGTGTTTCCTCTCTGTTTTACTTTGATCGTGGCAGTTGTGTGTAGCTCACAGAAAGTGCTCATTTAAGTTGCATTTTGTTATGGAATGGAAATACTTTTGAGATTTTGCTGGCATGCTTATTCTAAACTGCAGATGATCTTTTGCAACGGGGAGGAAGGTTTCCTGCGGACATGTGGGAAATGTGCCTTTCTTTTTTATTGAAACATGCACTCTTGTGTGAATATTAATCCCCATTTTGCTGACTTGTTCTTTAATATACATAAGAGACAGCACAGACAAGATCATGAAAAAAAAAATCACTGGTTAAGTCATTTCACTCCTAGGAGAGAGCTGTTGGAACGCGACCCTAGTCTGGGGAGATACTTGAACTCTCCTGACATAGTTCTGTTTTGGGGACTCCTGTAACAATGTGAGCACGCTTCCCCCTGGGCTAAGGTGATGTCTCCTGCATGTGTCTATATGTAATACCTGTCCAAATATCTCTGAAACAACTTCTCAAATACTTTCTCTATGTTTCCACTGCTTGGGTAATAGATATTTTGGGGAAGTTGAATGTTACTCTCCTGACTCTTAAAACTCATGGTTCTGCCTCTTTTCTCTCACCTTAACTTTTGGAACATTTTAAAACGTCTATTTAAAATCTCACTGCCTTGATATAGGTAAACTACTATTAGTTGCCAATTTTGAGAATCAGAAGTGGTAGTAAAAAGTAACAAAGCCTGGGATCAGATAATGCATATTACCCGTAAAATTCATATAGGAGCTTGTATTATTATTTAAATGTAGTTGTTATTTGTGATTAAAGCATACAATATATATTTTTAAGTATATTTTTAAATTTTTTTCCCAGCTAAATACTATTTGTATGATAATTATTTTGACCTGCCAGGAGCTCTCTTGTGTGCAAGGGTTGTGGACAGCTTGGATCAGGTAAGAACTGGATTGTCTGGAAATTAAGTATTGCATTATCTTTTTCTTCTACTACTACACTTCTTGCATGCATTATTAAATGAATACAAATGGTGTATTGAACAACATCAAAGGCTTTAGCTATTTTCTCATTTGGAAGTTTTCATGTTGCACTTAGTATATTAAAGTTGTCTCTGAAGGTAATTGTGAGCTATGTGGCATGTTAAAAATAAAAGTACTTCCACCAGAGGGCACAAATAACTAGGATACTAATAGAAATGTACTTCCTTCAAGTTTGCCCTGTGGTATGCAGAATATAGTTCTTAAAGTCTCTTTTAATTATACTTGATGATACTGAAATTAAAGATAATGTAAGTCTTCTGAATGACACAATTTGCTGATTTTCAAGTTGTTAATAACATTCATTCCATCCTTTTTAAAGCTTGTTTTTGTCCTGATCTGTGTACATAGATGTAAATGCACTTCTTGGATAGTATGATTTTTTTTTTCTCTGCTGAACAGTAAGTTAAATTCTCAAGGTGGAAAATATAATTGCTTGAACCTTTTTCAATGCTTTATAGATAGAGAGAATGTCCTAAATGCTACATTTGAAGTTTGATGATACAGTTATGCATGCAGGCCATGCCCATTGCTCCACCCCCTGCCACTCTGGAGCACTGTGGTCACTTTTCCGCTCCTCCCCACGGGCTCTCTCAGCACAGGGGAGCAAAGGGAAGTGTTTCTGAGCCCTCTCTGCCTCAGGAGACCCCCTCTGAGAATCCCTGGACTTCTTTTTGGCCACGCTGCCAGTTCTGCAGCCAGGGCCGGGCTGCTGCCACAACACATACTTGCACTGCCCCGCCGGCAGCTCAAACCCCGCACCGCTGTGTGGAAGATATACTGTAATTGTTCTGTTGCGTAAAAGACAGTTTGAATCTTTAATTTGCAGCTAGAGGTGGATTATTCTTCTCATATAGTAACTGTATGGGTGTCAAAGAATACTAATGTGATCTTCTGGCTAAAGGTCCCAAAGTGCTGCAGCCCTGAAAATTGTCAACACGTACTATACTTTGTCTGCAGGGTGAAAGAGCTGTGAGATGACTCTCTGGGATCCCTTTGGATATTAGCTAGCTTGATGCTTTAGACTTCACTCCAAAATAGCATGCTGAGTAGATTATTGCCTAAGTCCAAGCGAAAACTACCTTCTCATGGAGAACAGGTGCTCCATAAGACTCTTAGCTTTCTGCTTGATTAATCTCCATCTTCTAAACTGTGCACAGCTTAAAACTGTGTCTCACTTGTAACACCTATATTGTATTTGGTTTATGTTTGATTTAGACTCAGTGCAAATTGCCTACTTACTGAGAAAGTGCATCGCACTGTGTGTGTAATAAGCTTTCATATCCAGTTACCAGTTTGCAAGCTGGAGCACTGACCCTGGATCAGTGCCATCTTCATCCAGAGAGAATTAAACCTGTGTGATTTCTTCAGAGAGCTACCAGACATGGGTCATGCGCTCTTTATCAGCTAGCAGTTCCTGAGTATTTTGCTGGGTGTTGGTCCGGTTTCAACAGGAGGGCTACAGTAATTCTCTGAAAGATTAGTATCAGCCAGATAAGAAAAATGCAAGGCAGAAGGTGGTCAGCGCCTCCAACCCAGTACTCACACCTCCAAAAGGCTGCATCCTAAGGGTTAGAAACCATCACATTTTCTTCTTCCACATTTCTGAAAAACCCAGTCTTGTGTTTCCTGTTTTGTAAGACCGACTGTTTACCTTTTCCAGACAACATTCTAGGATCAGGAAAGCTTTCTATTGAAAGTAGGTAGGAGAACTACTAAGATTGGATTCAGAATCGGTTTAGACATGAGTTGAATGCTAGACTGTCCTACATTGTTAAAAATGTATCTGATTTTGCTGTGTCCAGAGTCAGAACTCATGTACTTTTAGACAAAGCAGAAGAGCTTCCTAGAGTTTTTGGTCTTCATCTTCACACTAAAAAGCTACACAAAATGTTGCTTTGTCTTGATAGCTCAGCTAGTGAAATCACATTTGGTAATCACGCCAAAATCATGGCAGACTACATGAGCATGAATACAGTTTTCTTTCTGCTTTTTGGGAATCAGTCAGTTTTCTATTATACCTTATGTGCAATGGCTGATGATTTGCAAGGAATTAGTTTGACAGTTACTGTAGACCTCTCTGAGTTCAAATGTTTTGACGGACATGTACCCACTTTTAAACTGGTATCCATCTGTCCTCAAAACGGCACTTTAAGGAACGGATTTTTTAAGGGAAATAAGCAGAAGAACAGAACCCAAACCTGAGGAGTGAGTTAGGTTAATGATCGCATAGGCTAGTCCCTTTGCCACTAGACAGATGGTCCCTGGTATATCCTGTAAACAACTCTGAATAATAAACCTTGGTTAGCAGGTAGCTGAAGTGTGAAATCTTTTCCCTTTATTAGTTCTTTTATGTATTTCTGTGGCAGTTTGCTACAGGAATGGATTTTTAAAAGTCTGAAAGCCGCAGGATTGTACAGTATATATATATGTGTATAAACTACATGGTTTTGTTTGGCGACGTTAAGGGTTTATTTGTTGCGGGGTTTTTTCAGTTTCTGTTTCCCTCTCTAGAAAATGCTTTAGGCTTACAAAATGGATCATTATTCAGACCTCAGTGCAGTGGTCCATACACAGAGGGCAGCAATGCATGACTATAAACTTTTAAAGACCTTAAAACCACCTGCTTTACTGCCGTCAGTGTTACTGTGTAACTAAGCACCTCTTACAGGCTCCCTAGCTGCGCATTACCCTGCCGAGTAGTACTGGCTGGCTGCCTAATTGCATCAGTTTAATTTGTCACTCCTAAAATTTGTGGAGTTTGATAGTGCTGTGGAGCTCAGCTGGTTGAGAAGCTTTTCCTCTCTCTTGTATGATGCTGAGAAGGGGCCGCTGAGGTCAGCTGAAGCTCTGGTCTGCTTTGGAAGCTTTCTAGAAACAGCAACAGACTGTTCATGAGCGCAGATCACCTTCCCATGTCCTTGTGCTAGAGCTGGGGTTTGGTAATCTTCAGAGTACAGTGTAATGAAGTGCTGCTCAGCCTGGCGTCTGGATGAGTATTTCATATGGTGTTTGAGGTGAGGTTATTGACAGAAGAGCATTATGTCTAAATTACAGTGACGAGATTTGCTGGTCCTGAGGGGTGGAAGGTGATACAGGTGCCAGGCTGTAGATAAAGTCAGCTTGCTAATTAAGTTCAGTATCTGCAGCCCTAGTCTCTTTTTCCCAAATGTCAGTGGGATTGCCCATTTTGTAAGTTGCTGTTCTATCTAATGCTCTCCTTCTGGAGTGTGTTAGAGTTTCTCACAACTACAGATTTCTCCTTTTGTCTTCCTCCCCGCACCATAACTCTCTTAAGTAGGAAGGTAACTTGTCTGCAATTACCCAGACTTAAGCTGGGTACTACTGAGTCCTGATGTCCTGAATCCTACTGTCTTAAGACTGTTTACTCCATGTAATTTTGTTTATTCATGGCATTCCTGTCACTGTTTCAGTATGAAAGCTTGTAATGTCTGATACTTTATATAATGACTAGGTTCCTTTTGGCACTTACAGCATGATCAGAAAAAGTATGACTTCTGGAAGGACATGGTGGCAGCTATCCAACATAATTATAAAATATCAGCTTTTAAAGGTAAGTGGGTTCGCTGAAGACTCACTGTAATAGCTGAAAATATTACATGCACTTAGCAGAGCAAATACATTTGCAAGTAAGCAGTGGGCTGCTCAACACAGACTTTACTTTTCAAGTTTGTAAATAGTTGTGTGATAGACACATGTTTTTCCTGGAATAGAACATCTTTATTATCTCTGTTTCATTTAGTTGAAACTGTTTTGCTATCTCAATAACATTTGTGATGTGCTATTTCACACAATCACTTACCATGATTAATATGGCACTGTGGACACTCTTGAGTGTATTTTGAATCTGTTCCTTATGTTCTTGCAATCATATCTAAAATCAGAAATAAAATAAATACATTGGGAAAATTCAAGTTCTAACTACATAGTATTTGATGATTTTCTTTGGCACTCTAGTTTTGATTAGAAGTCCTCACATAGTATTCACACAGTAGTAAGGAGATTAGTTTGTTAAACTTCCTAGCAATTGCAGAGGACTTTTTTTTTCCTAATAGCCTTCCTCCACCTGGAGCCTACCTTGTAACACTGTAGTATAAATTATAGTTGGGAAACACATCTTGGATACCTGTCAGCTAGAAAATACTTTCAGTCTTTCACAGTTTGAGTTTCAGAAACTTCAGAGTTTCTATTAGGCATATAAAATAATAAGATGATAATAAAGGCTGACCACTGAGTGTGCAATCAGTTAATTGAAGTTATGTTTAACAAATAGTTTTGCAAAACAGTTATATGCAGCTCAGTTCAGAATTCAGAGCTACCAGTAGGATTACCTTGGTTGATGCAACATTCATTAGGCATGGGTGCAGTTTAGACCTTCCGGAAACTAATTTTTGCTTGCTGTATTCCTTTCAAATGTATTTGACAAAATTGTTTCAGAGACAAACAGAAATAGAAGCTGTTTTCAGGATGCATATTGTGAAAGTGTTTTTGTTGTTGTTGTTACTGTGTTTCCATTGGAACTTAGAGTGTTATGGCCAGTTAGGAGTTTTTCAAGGAACTCATTCATACCTGAAATAAATGTATCCTTTTGGTACAAAATCAACCATAATCAACTCTAACTATTTTTTTAGCATTTTTATTAATTCTTTTTTCAAATTATGACAGCTCTTTGTTTTAAAAGGTGTGGATCAAGCAGCAATTAGCAAAAAGAATGATTTTTAAAAGTGTTATTTGGAAACTAATGAGATCTAAAAAATGTTAGTCTAATCTTTGAAGTCATATAAATAATCTCTTGAATTTACTTGTATGTCAGTGTCTACTTGTGTATACATGTGAACGTTTATGCTTATGCCTGCCTATCAGGTGCCTATTTGTATATGTAAGCCGAGAATCTGCAAACAAACAGATGTGTGGTATGATTTAATCCTTTCTAGCTCCAAAGAGAGGCAGATGCATAGGAGTGTTAAAAATATGGGAATGTATAGTAACTGATAGGCACAAATTTTATTGGGTAAAGCTGTATTATTCTGCAAAATTAGAAGAGAAACTATGCTGATTATATACACTACTTAAATGGTGTAATACAAGAAAGTGATACACTCTGTCATGCATCACTTTGAAAGACTTCATAGTGGTTTTATTTTCCTCTTAATAACATGGTCAAGTAGATAAAGCATTGAACAAGAAGCCAAAAGAACCAGAGGTAATTTCTTCCTGTATCATTTACCATTGATGTTACCAAGGAGCATCTGTTTTTGCTTCAGGGCCCTCTCTGAAATGAGAATAACTGTACTGACCTACTGTCACAAGCTTCTGCCAAAGAGGTTTTATTTTTCTCAATTGCACATCTAACATAGCTTCCTGAGGAAACACCTAAACCTGGCTCCAACATCCACGTACCATGAAGCCCCACTGTCTTTCGTAGCCCAGAGCCTGAAAATAACAGTCTTTTGACTTAACTCCATGTCTTGCAGGTGGTTTAACCCTTCAGAGAAAAGCAGTGGTCATTAACACTTAGTCAAGGTGAAATTTCGAAAGCAAACTTACTAAGCAGTCAGTTGAGGAGACACGAAGTTCCCAACTGGAACTGCTCTCTTAGTGGTGCCATTGTCAGTGATGGAGCAGAACGACTGACTGTTTAATTTTTTGAAATCCAGTGTGTTTGCAGTTCACTTTGATTTGTTGTCAGTATGCCCTTGTTTCTCTATGTCCCTTCTCTTTTTCACATGATTTTTTTGATCATAATCAGGTGTCTGACAGATTTTGCTTTTCATTGTTTTAGCTATGGTAATTGCCTTAGATAATTGCCCAATGATATTTTTTTTGGATGGCTCTTTCAGATAGGCATGATTGTCCTGACTCAGCTTGATGAAGTGTATTAACCCACTCTTCTACTTGTAAAGAAGTGAAGGACTGAGGCTTGGAAAAGGAAAGTAAGAGGGTTCCAAAATAGCCTCATGTTATTCAGACATTCCTTTGTGAAAAATAACTAAAAAATAAAAAGAGAGAATCTATGAAGGAATAGTATCAGACAAGCATGATGTCAGATAGCAATGAACACAAATATTCATATTTGCAATACAGCCATTTCTTACCTCATAATAACGGCAATAATGCCCTCTGTAACTCATATCCAAGTTGAACATTGAATTACTTGAAAATCCATTTTGTAAATCCTTAGTTTATTACAGGAATATTTTGTAACACTAAGGTGATTAATGTTACCTGGTATGTGTTGCCTGTAGTGAATGTTCTATAGACATTAGTAAAGAGCAGTTCTGAGGGAAACTTCATGGAACAATGTATTTCACACTAGTAAGATATGTGGACAGAGGTTGTCAGTGTGTTAAGGGGACAAACTCTGCTGTTCAGAGGACTAATCAGAGCTTGAAGTACTACAGAATTATTTCCTTGTGAAAAAAATCAGATTTGGTGATTTTTTTGGACAGAAAAGTCATTTAGCTTTTTTTAGGCAAATGTTGCCTGATGTAACTCCTCAAAGAAGTTTTTTTTTAAATTTCTTGTGTTAAAGGGTACTTTTTCTCTCCTAAAATATTCCAAAGACTTCTGAAAACTGTAGCATCTGTGGTTATATAGTTAAAATTATGCGTTTATAGTGTTTTCAATCAGTTCATAAGGTTATATTTCATTTTGGAAGTAAAAAGATGGTGGGTGATGTGGCAGGGGACTTCATAAATTGTCCATAAGAAGGCTTGATGGGGTGCATACATTTTTTATCACAAATTTATCATCTTGGCAGAAGATGTGTGTGATGTGTGTGTTTTATGTATATGCAACTTCAGATATGAGAAACAAAAAGCAAAGGTGCTTTTCTGGCCAGAAAGCAATAATCCTTCATAGATTCTGCAAGTATTAGTAATTCCTAATGTTGATGTAGCAGTGATGAGGACTGCAACAAAGAAGCAAGTAAATTTGTTACTTTGATAGGCTTTATGGCTAGAGAAGGGATTGTTTGTTTGCTTTTGATCACTTAAAGCTTCAGAAATTTCAGTGATTTTTTTTTTTTTTTACTATTACAGGCTCTTATGTTTTCATTTTAATCTCATATTGTATTTTCTTTCCTCAATTGCCCATGGTCCAGAAGAGCTGAGCTGGAAGGGCTTTATCTTTAGGTAGATTGCTGGTGTTCATGTGGAGAAAATATTAAAAAACAAACTTAAAAATCTTCACAGAATCACAGAATATGCCAAGTTGGAAGGGACCCACAAGGATCATCGAGTCCAGCTCCTAGACCTGCACAGGACCATCCCCAAGAGCCACACCATGTGCCCGAGAATATTATCCAAACACTTCTTGAACTCTGTCAGGCCTGGTGCTGTGACCACTTCCCTGGGGAGCCTGTTCCAGTGCCCAACCACCCTCTGGGTGAAGAACCTTTTTCTGATGTCCAACTTAAACTTGCCCTGCTACAACTTTGGGCCATTCCCTGTGGTCCTGTCACTGGTCACCACAGAGAAGAGATCTTACAGACCTTCTCAAGGAATCCTCTAAATTGAGAGCCCAAAGCTGAAATTGAAATACATGTGTTTGCTCCAAAATTTGCTGTATAGTCTTTAGCATTTCAGTTTTAAGAGTTGCTTTATTAATGACTCAGCATCTGAGCAGTTATGAAGACTTCAAAAAACAGGCACGTGGTACCAAGCATAGACTTATCTGAAGTCCTGTGTGTCTGAGGAACAAAGACGTTAAAGAACAAAACCTGAAAACTGATGGATGATAAGGGCTAGTGAACTCTACTTTTAAGAATACTGTCTAGGCCCAGTTTCTTGTTAGCTAACTGGCATCACAGGGCAGTAATGTAGTGATGAGTACCAAACATCTCCCAACAATTTTAAACATGTGCTTTGCAATACATTTCATATGTAATTAACCATAAACCTCACAACTACTAAGTTGTATTTCCCAGCTCCCATTCCCAGTCCCTCTATTTGTTTCTGAAACCAAAGTTGCATATTAGTTGAATGTATGGATACCAGCACATGCTCTGTTTAAATACTGGAAAGGGCTGTTGAACTAATGTGAGTGGCTGCACAGGAAAACATTTTTAGTACAAAAAAGAGATTATTCTTAAGAGATCTGTAATTAGTGTTTGGCCTAAAACATTAAACTATAAAAGTTGTAATAGACAATTCAGATGTAAATGTCCGGAGTTTTATTTTAATTTAATGTGTATTTTTTTCTTGAAGACAAGTATTTCATGGCTGCTATTTATAAATTGTGCTACTGTTCTTTGTATTGTTTCCCTACAAACATTTGTGTGTAGTGTTTATAGTAGTAGTACCAATTTGCTTGTCTGTGTCCACTTGGCTACTAAAATAAGTAGATCTCATGTTACACTCTTAATTTTTCATTATTTTACTGGGGTATAGCCTAAGCCACAGTTTTCCTTATCTGGAAGTGCTTAATAAGGGGAGAAAAAAGAATTCTTAAAGTTACTTTCTTGGTAGGTCTTTACAGTTTCCAAAATGTTCTGCAGTTTTGCTAATGATGGATCAAACATCAAGCAAAACGTATTCTTGCTTTTCTCATTAATCACAGCATATTATCAAGTACTTAGGAAATTGCTGATTTCAAATGTACGTGACATGCTTTCATGAGGAAAAGGTAATATCAGAAAATTTTTAAACATGGCTCTATATCTAGTCCAAATGATTAAAAGCATCTGTTTAAAAAAACTAAGCTAACTTTAATAGTTTTAAGAGTTCATAAGGTTTTGATGTATATGACATTTTGAAAGCACATGAATGGTAACTCTCATTGGAAGAAATGTGTGATTAAAATTATTATGGTTTCATAACTTATAAGATCATTTACATTATATCTTATACTTTTCATGAAGTACCGTAATTGACTGATGAACTGTCTAATGTTTGTGAGATATGGTAAATATAATTGTATCTACTGACTAATTGCTGCCATCATCTGATACATTTACAAAATAAGTAAGAGATATTCCCCACACTCTTGTGTTTTAAAGCAATGAACAGTTCAGGGAAATTCAGGGCAAAGATTATCTCGGATTTTAGGATTCTGATTTTGTACATGTCTGCATGCTTGTGAAAATATATTCTTAATATTTGGATTTGGTGAGAGTTATATTACAGTACTCTGAATATTGTAGTTTTACAGAATGTTAAATGTAAAAATATTGAACTAGTTATTGCATCTATGTGCATCAAAGAAAGCTAAGTAGACTTTGAGGTTTCAAATCTGCTTGCTTTTTCATATTGTGAAAATCTTAGATCTTTGATAACATATAATAATTTGTAAATTTACCTTTCCCCAAGGTACTTTTTCATTAGTCAGAACAGTGGAATTAAATGAAACCTGTGACACCATGTGCATTGTATTAAAGTTGTTACTACTGAGTCCTGTTTGATAGCTTAAAGGTGAAGCTGACCACAGAATATTCCTGGAGTTTATTATCCAGCTGCTGTGCTGACTGTGGTGTATTTGTGACCATTTACTTTGACATTCAACTATAGTGAGGTATGAATCCTTTATGTGTTATGAGAAATGATAGTTAGAAATTCTGATTTTCCTTTTAAAGGGGAATTAAAAAAAACAGAAAAAAAAAGGCTGGTACATTATATTAATTCATAAAATTTTAATGTTGCATTCAGTCAGACAATTGATCATCATTTGAAACATTATTTATGACAATTCTCTAGAAACATACAATATTATTCTACTAGGTTTGAACCACTCTCTTCCACCTTCTCACTCACTCCTGTATTTCTGTTGCAACATTGAAATTGCAACAGAATGCTAATGATGAATCAGATCAGCACCCAGTTAAACTGATCTGAAGGAGAGTGTGTCAGGACAGGGTAAATGGGTTGCTGTTAGATATGAGCAAACAGGAAACCTGAGAAAGAGGAGTGAACATAGTCAGAGGAGTAGAGACCATTGGACTCTGAATTGGGCAGTTGGAGCCATACTTGGTCATTCTCCATGAGATCAATGACAGCACTGCCAGAAGCCTGGTCAAGGTATCCTTTCTTGTACTCATCATAGGTGTACATGATGGGGGAACCATTTTTGTAGAGTGCAACCCAAACATTTGTTCCTTTTGCATGTACATGGTAGGAGAAATAGTACAGTCCAGGGGTCCTGCAGGTGAAGATTCCTGTTCTGGGGTCGTAGTGTTGCTGCCTATTGTACAAGATTTTATCAAATTTGATGGGAACTGTTGCTGCAGGATAGGCTTTTGAGAGGATGACACTGAAAGCAGACACTGGCATCCCTGTAAGAGCTTGGTTTACTCCTCCTTTTATGAAAGACATTCCTGATAGCTCCCGAGACTCTCCTGCTTTAACGTAGCCTTCGGGCATCTGTGGGATTACAGCCTGGCCGGGGGGACCAGGAGGACCCGGAGGGCCTGGCAAGCCTGGCTCACCGCTGCTGCCTTTAGGCCCAGGGGGCCCAGGTGGTCCCATGGGTCCACTTAGACCTTTCGTGGAAATACCTGCTGGGCCTGGCAGTCCTGGTGCTCCCGGCTCACCCTTTGCGCCAGGGGCTCCTGGCAGGCCAGGGGGACCAACAGGACCTCTGATCCCAGGTATTCCTGAAGGCCCTCTGGGGCCTGGCTCGCCGTTGATCCCTGGCACTCCCTTGGCTCCTTGTGGCCCCATTGGACCAGGCAGTCCAGGTACCCCAGCGTGGCCAGTATCGCCTTTTGGACCTGGGAGACCTGGCTGCCCCTTAGGACCAGCAAGACCCTGCTCACCTGGGTATCCTGGTTTTCCCTCTAATCCTGGTAGGCCTCGTTCCCCCTTGGCCCCTGGGAATCCGGGGAGGCCTGCAGGACCCCTGTCGCCTTTGGGCCCAGGTAGGCCATTCTCACCAGGCACGCCTTTGAGTCCATGAGGGCCCATGCTCCCTGGTGGCCCAGCTGGCCCTGGTTCTCCTGGCACACCAGCTGGGCCTTGGTCTCCTTTAGGTCCTGGAAGGCCAGGAGGACCCTCAGGCCCTCTGTGTCCCTTCATCCCTGGCAGTCCTGGCTTTCCAAAACCTGGAAGACCTGGGGATCCAGGCAAGCCTGCAGGTCCGGGATGTCCCTTGGCTCCAGGGATGCCTGCTGCTCCTGGTGGCCCCATTGGCCCACGCTTGCCAATACCAGCTTCTCCAGGTTCACCTGGGAGACCCTGGGGACCTGGGAGACCAACTGCCCCAGGTGCACCTGGAAAACCTCGGTCACCTTTCGGACCTGGCTGTCCTGGAAGACCATTTTCACCAGGCTTCCCTACTCCAGCAGGACCAGGGGGGCCCCGGGGTCCCTGTGGGCCTGGAAGACCCCTGCTACCCGGGCGGCCTGGAATGCCAAATCCATTTTCTCCCTTTTGTCCGTTTATACCAGGGATGCCTGGCTCTCCCTTCTCACCGGGAAGGCCCCTTGGTCCCTGAGCTCCTGGAGGGCCTTGTGGTCCTGGCTTGCCAGGGACAGACAGTCCTGCGGGGCCGGGAGTGCCGGGGGGTCCTTGTGGCCCTCTTGGTCCTGGGAGTCCAACAGGTCCGGGTTCTCCTTTCTCACCATTTAGTCCTCTGTCTCCTGGCTTTCCTGGAAGACCTGGCGCACCTGGCTTTCCAACCGCAGAGAATCCAGGTGGTCCTGGGGGACCGGGGGGGCCTTGGGGACCCGTACTTCCAAAGCCTGGCTTTCCTGCGGGACCTGGTTGTCCTCTTGGTCCAACGGGGCCTGGAGGACCAGGGGGTCCTTGTTCCCCCCTTACCTGCACACCTGTGAGAGAGAGGAAACCAGATCAACCAGGGCATCTATAACATGTTTGCTGGCATATCGCATGGTGCTGAAATGTGTGAAGGGCTAACTTAACTTAAACTTCATAGAAGTCAAGTTTCAACTACTGCGTTGGTCACTGAGAACATGTAATTCACTGCAAAAGTGTTTCAGAGTGACACGTGTGACTTACAAGCAACATGTGCAATTTGTTGGAAATGTGAGCTACAAGGCATCTAGAATTTTTTTATTCAATACATTTAGGGTCAACAGAGAGCTTAAAAAATGCTGCTCAAGTAGATGCAGATTATTTAGTAAGGGAAAAAACCCCAACCAGGTAACAGGTGTAGCAGGTAACCAGACATATCTTGATGAATGAAACCACAGAAAACTTTCTGAGCAGCTGTAGCAGCTTTTTTGAAACTACTTAGTACTACATTAAGGGAGATTTTTGTCCTCCTCTAGCCCCTGCTTCCCAAAGTGGGCCATTACTCTAGTCCTTTTTTAAATATATGACTTGTGTTTTCAAATACTGTCTGAAACACTTTTGTCCGCCATAAAAATTTCACACAATTGCAAGATCACACCTGATAATTTCTCTTACTTCTCTGAGGATTCTAGCACTGTATTTTTTTACTAACACTTCATTTTCTTAGTTATCAAAACAGCAGGTGGAGCCACTTAACCAACATCACAGAGAAATAAACAAACAGGCTCACTGCTTAGTCTTCTGTGTGCTTTGGAGGAGTCCTCAGCTTCATGTTGGAATTAGGATGCTGGTTTGTGGCATGTTACATACATGCTTAACATGGATATTGTGAAACTCCTTTAGTAGTTTGCAGTGAGTGTCAGCATTGTAGAACAAAATGTCATACCTATGGTGAATGTTCTATGTGTATATATATATGTATATACACATGTGAAAGTGTTTGCAATGGCTACTTAACTGCCTCTTAGATAATAAATTGCATTTTCCCATCTGTGGCTGGCCCTGAACCAAACATGAGATGAAGGAGGAAAGTATTCTTGGACATACTGTATTTAAAAAAATAATAGATCTATATGAAATACATTTGATTTTGGTTTGTTATTAGTTCTGAAAGGCTGCCTTTTTCTATTGACAGGGAAATTGTTCTTATCAAGCAAGTACAGAGAGAGCATTTTTGCTGATGTATAAAGTAGGCACAAATGCATATCACCTTATTTTGCACATTTTTCTATCTTATCCTTCTTAAGGCAATGAAAGATTGTTAAAATTCTACACATAGAGAGCAAGCAAGATCTCTGATTTATTGACAAACTTTTTTTTTTTATGGCAAATTGTATCAGACTATATCTTCAGAGTGCATCTTTTTCTTGCTATTTACCATCTTTTATATGAAATTATATCAGTCCTAGGTTCACAAAGTGATGTGTGCTGCCTTTTTTGCATAAGATGCAATGGCTTTGTCAGCATTCATGTTGTTAGGGATTTTCTATGAGGAACTGTATTTTTTTGAAGCTGCAGTGCTTTTAGATTAAAATTGTAAATTGAGTTGTGCTACGTAAAGGTAATGATAATTCTTCTGAGGAAAAGTCTGCTGAACACATTAAAGTAAAGTGGGATTTTTACCAAGAAAATTGAAGTATTGGTTGGCTACTCTTATATATGTCTCAGCACATACCTTGATGCAAAATTATTATGCACTCTCTAAGTGCAGTCAAACACTGTATATTAATGAATCTAATTACATAATTAAATATTATTAATAATTAACTATGTAGACTTTTAAATAACATGCAGTAATGGTTTATTTAAACACTGCTGAATATTCAGACTGAATTCAATTATTATTTTCAACTTGGACTTTTCAAATATTTCAAGCCAAAGAGTTAGTGGTTAAAAACTTATGCTCTGGTAGTTTTAAAAAATGGTGACACTAAATACATACAGAAGAGGAAAGTATATTATGACTGGAGAGCTGTCAAGAACAAGATTTTTAAAACTGTTAAAACAATTTCATCAAATTAAATGAAGATGTAATTGGCTTTGGTTGCCAACAGAAATCATATGATCTACTACATGTTGTCCTGAGCCACTGGTTGCACCTAGACTGAAATTTCAGTTCCAGGCTGCTTTTTGCAAAACCATACCAAAAAAAAAATAAAATTTATTGGTAACTAAATCTGTACAAGTCAATGTTTGGTGATCAAATAGGAGAAGTAAGCTGTGATGAAAAGCTTGCCAAGTGCTACTTGAGATACTTGCATATGGAGGAACTGACTAGGTGATAGCCAGATTAATCTGTTTCTGTAGCCTCCTGTTTTATTCTTCAGAGATCACCCCTGGTCTGAGGTTATAGTCTATAACAGTTTTCTTAAAAGTTTTCTAAAAGCTCAATATAGGGTGCTTGTTTTCCAGACTCAAGGATAGCAGCTTGTTTGCCTAGATGAAAATTCGTCAAGCACCTCTGAATGACTGCACTCACACATTTGTAGAACTGTAGGCTGTTCCTGCTTTTGAGTATGAGATCTTTATTACCTTTCCTAAGTAGACAGCATATTACACTCCTTAGATCTGATATAATCATTCTCATTCTAAATATGAATTTTCACTCACATTAAATTCTGTGTTAGTATATAAAGTGAAAACTTAGTTTAGGACAAATAATTTTCCCTTTTCATCCCATTTCCTGCACCCTGTCTAATCCCTAATTTGTTGCTGGTTTCCCCCTTGTCAAGTGTTTTCTATAGAGGGAAGAAAATATCTATGACAAAGAAGTAAATGAAATATGGTAAGGGATAACAAAGTAAATACTGTACTTCATTTAAAAATAGTAGAAATATTTAAGTTATTCTGAATAAAGTCATGGAAAAACACTATGAAAAGTTAATGAGGGGAGGAGGAGGAAATGCAGTTTTTAACTCAGTGAGAATTCTAGTTAGTAGGTTCTCAGAGTAACTTATGTACATGAACCTAAATTCGATGTGAGAGTGCTATTAGGATTCCAGAAATCTCTTGTTTTGAAGGCAATGGATGAAACTCTGACAGTATTTTGGTGCAACCCAGAAGAACATTTTTGGCAGGTACGTTTCCCAGCCATGCTGCTTACACATACTGCAGAGCTTTTTGGAGCTGGTTGATATGAGAACAGTGCTGATACCAGAGTCTCTTTGGACTCAGTGTGTGCTGCACCTGAGCAGACAATCCACAGAGCTATTCTGCAACAAAACCTCCTAAATGAAGGTAATGTGGATGCAATGCCCTGAGCAGCAACTGTTCTAGTCTCCTTTCTCTGATATACAAAGGGTATATTCCAAGTCTCTCATTCAGTTTCCTCATTTCTACGCAAATGTGATTATGATTATTACAACTAAAATTGATGGGATACAGCAAAAATGAACGCCATATTCTGAGTAAGTTATGTCTGAAAGAAAATAATACTGTTCTCAGGGAAGGAAAAGCAAGATGTTTACAAGGAAGGTTTAGTTCTCTTAATTTGAGTGATGACAATTTTGTATAGACCCTACTGATGAGAAGTTTTAATTTCAAGTTTTTAAAAAAGTGTTTAGTCTAAGCATGGAAAAATAAACAGAACTGAAGTAGTTTCAAATATTAGGTTATAGCCACCCATTTGAATTAGAAAGACAGAGGAGAACCAGAATAAGATGCCACAGTGTACAGCACTGCAGCAATATATTGCCTGTGCAACCTGCCACAAAACTGACTTACGGAATGAAGAGATGGCCTTTTTATAAAAAAGCTAGAATTGCTATATTACTGTGAGATTAGTCTGAAGAAGAAGCTTAAATTACTCATGAAAAAATTTAGGTAGGGATTTATGTAACATTTTTACAACTAGATACCATTTTATTTTGCCTTTCTAGGCTTCGAACTGGTCTTCATTTGCCCATGTGTGTTATATATAAATTTAAATTCACACCTAAGGGCTGTTTTGAATACAAGTTACATGACAAAACATGTAAAAGTTCTTCCTGAGTGTTGTAGGAGGCAGATCTGTTGTTAGAAACCCCAGTGTTAAACCAAGAAATTTGAAGATTATTAGAATGTTGTACATAATTATGTACAGAATCATGTGCAATTCTCTGTTGAAGATGAGATCTCGAGCTGTTATTTTGCTTCTTTGCCTTTAAATATTACTGTGTAAAAAATTTCTCTGTTAAGTGTGCATCTTTGTCAATAGG
>WEKX01002057.1:132793-150941 GCA_013390025.1 Pitta sordida
TAGATACTTCCTAAACTACCAATAAAAAAATATATGCAGATAGCTGAAAGGATAGGAAACTTGTGACAGACCTGACCAAACTTCATCCTGTTTCCAGTGGTAATACTTGCTGACTCTGCTGCTGATGCATTAAATGAAGAAAAAAACAAAATTGAAAATAGGTTTCCTGCTGGAGGTGATGTTAGATGACTTCTGCACCCACTGATGGTGAGATACAAACCAGGGTCTCCAGAGAGTTAAAGGATAAGAGCCCAGTGTATTTCTGTCACATACAAAAGTAAAAGTGGGATAGGAAATGGAATAAGGAGGGAGAAGAGTAATTTTCTATGTCACATAGTCCAAATTCTGATGTGGATTCTGAATTTTATGGCTCTCTTATGCAACATCTCCCTTTGGATTTGTCCACCAACGAGCTGTAGCTTCCAGTTTGAGAGCTAGTACAGTAATCCCTCGAATTTTGCAGGGGGTCAGTTCCAGAAAAATGCCGCAATAAGCGAAATCCACAAAGAAGTGGTAAATAGGGTAAAGATGGTAAAACCAAGGAAAAAACGTCTGTGATGTGTGGAAGCTCTGAATGGTGAACCGTGAAGTAGTGAGAGATTACTGTGTAACTGTTTGTCTGCAGACGAAAAAGTATCANTGTCTGCAGAGGAAAAAATATCATGTAATGATTAGGGGAGAGCTTTTTAGCATTAGAGGTTACTATAAATTAGTTTTCAACCAAAAAAAGTGCAGAATCTGTGAAGCTATGGCTAAAATGCATGCTGTTACCTGGTATGACGTGCTAGTTTCATCGCATCATTTAACATTAAATCTGAGGTAGAGTCTATTCAGTGGCTCTATTGCCATTGCATGGCTTAGCCAATTATTTATTATCCACTTCTGCACTAGAGGCAAGGCAAAATTCTCTCTATATTTGCAACCTATATCTGCATGCTAGCTGGTTTTTTTAAAAGGTACTTCACATTTTTGTGGTGGGTGAGAAAAAGACTTCAGAATTAGATTTAGATGTAGTAGAATCAGAAAGGAACCTTGTATACAGAAGATCCATTTGCAATTTCAATAGCGATGACAAGAATAAGTTTTGGAACTTTATATTATTGATTGAAACTCTTTCATTTGCCAGGTTGAGATGTTTTTTATATAAAGCTGAGCATGTTTAAACACTCTCCTATTTTCAGAACATAAACATAAAACTATTTGTCTGTTGAAATATTAGGTCACCAAGAATGCGTGTTAGGTCCTTCAGAGGGACCTTATTGTTTCAGAAAGTACACCTTTCCTGTGTCCATAAAGCTGTGATGGGATGTATTTGTTTACCTCTGTATTAGTAAGTGAAAATAAAATTAACATACTAGAATATTTTCCTCCTCTTTTTTTTTTTTATACCTGTCTAAATCCAGATCTTTTTTGGTATGTCCTGTATACATAAACTGTATTTGGTTTCAGAGTTGGATTCCACTTTTGGCTGTGTTGATAACCGCAGGATGTTTCTGTCAACTATGCTAAGTGTCTGGCAGACTTCTCCCTCTGAGGCCTTCTTGCGGTTCTGTATCCCTGAGACACTCATGTTGTTTAGAACAGGGTGGGGGTTTGGGGTTTTTTGTCCCCCAAAGCTTGCAGGTACTTTAAGGGAATGTTTAGGCTAGTCACATAGGGAGTGTTAATACTGCTGGAAAACAGACCTGGCAGGAGCATGAACAGAATTTATTTGATGTGTGAAATAATCTCTGGTCAGCCTTAAAGGCTATTCAGTATGGTATCGGATAATTTTAATACCTTTACCAGTTTCTAGAGTTCAAAAGTGCCAAATAAAGATAAGACAAACTTTTACATTCACAAAGGAAGATCTATATATTTTACAAACTTAATGGGGATAGTGAACATGGTTTTGTCACATTCTTTCTAAAACTACTTCAGAATATTTAAACTTGTACTGGATCATCTTTTAGAAGCAGAGAAAGACCTCACTAAAGATGCATATTCTCCAAGAAATCAATCTGAAGTTTCTAGAGAAAGTCATTAGAAGCTGTCACAGTGATAGTACCTATGAATCTCCCAGTCTGAGCTAAATAGTCTCAAGGCCCAAATCTGTATTTAACAGAAAATTAATTTATAAGCAGATACTGAGAACCAGGTTCTAAGTTTCTGCAGTCAAGTTTATCACTTATCAAAGCTTAACTAGCTCCCTGTACCCCTAGAGTGCAGCACTTTTCCTCTTCTGCGTTTGTGCCACGTTCCTGGAAGGCACGTAGGAAGCATCTCAAGTTTCTGTTCTTGTGCTTGGAGAACAAAGCTGATGTCATTATGTTCTGCTACTGCCTCTTCCAAAAGAAACAGAGTCTATTTCTTTTGGACAGTGGTCCAATAGGCAGCTAGAGGTGTGAGATCCAGGGCTTAAGGTATAGATAAGCTCTTTGGACTGTTTAGATGCCAAACTCTAGTAAGTATTGTGCAAATGCAATCAAAAATTTTAATAATTGTATAAAATTTCATGACAGTGACTGACTGGATATTTTGCACATTGCACCTCTATATTACAAATTCCAAATGTATGGAAAGAATTAATGTCTTGAAGCTGCTTTGTAAGATGAACGTACAGAAACAGGTTAGAGACTTCTTTTCCTAATATTTGATTAAAGAGCGAACAGACAGTTTTAAATAAACCTTTCTGAGGTGTAGGAAATTGCACTTGGAATGCTGAAAATTTTGCAACATTTCATCTGAAAACCTAATCTTAATGAAACCTCACACTTTCCACTAAAGATGAAGCAAACCCTGTTTAAACATGAGGTAATTATTTTAATGGTTAAGCTCTTTTCTCTCTTTTCTCTTATGCTTTTACAATTCAGGGCATCTGTTTTTTCTTTTAAGGAAAACTAGTTTCACAGTCTTTTTATTATTAAGGACAGAGAAATGGGCAGATTCTAATAATATGAGATTTAACAAGTCCAAGTGCCAGGTTCTTCACTTTGGGCACAACAGTCCCATGTACCAATAACGGCTGGGGGATGAGTGGCTGGACAGTAGTGAAATGGAGAGGGATTGGGAATAATGGTTGAAAGGAAACTTAATATGAGCCAGCAGTGTGCCCAGGTGGCTAAGAGGGCCAATGGCATCCTGGCCTGTATCAGGAACAGTGTGGCCTGTAGGACGAGGGAAGTTATTCTTCCCCTGTACTCAGCACTGGTCAGACCACATCATGAGTACTGTGTCCAGTTTTGGGAACCTCAGTTTAAGGAGGATGTTGAACTGGTTGAGAGGGTCTAGAGAAGGATGACAAGGATGATGAAAGGACTGGAGAACAAGCCCTATGAGGAGCGACTGCGGGAGAGAAGAGATTCACGCCCACCCGACTGCAACCTCCCCTCAGGTAGTTGTAAACAGCAATCAGGTCACCTCTGAGTCTCCTCTTCTCCAGGCTGACCAACCCCAGCTCCCTAGTCCAACTGACCACACTGTTCCTAATACAGGCCAGGATGTCATTGGACCTCTTAGCAACCTGGGCACACTGTTGGCTCATATTAAGTTTCCTGTCAATCATTACTCCCAAATCCCTCTTCATTTCACCACTCTCCNTGTTCCATGAGTTTGCATGGGACCGAGGTTAGGCTGACAGGTCTGCAATTACTCGGATCATCTTTCCTGTCCTTCTTGTGGATGGGTGTCACATTAGCCAATTTCCAGTCTTGTGGTACATCACCAGTAAGCCAGGACTGTTGGTAAATTATGGAGAGTGCCTTAGCGAGTTCATCTTCTAGTTCTTTCATCACCTTGGATGGATCCCATCTGGTCCCATAGACTTGTGAGGATCCAAACCCCTCAGCAAGTCTCTGACTACCTCCTCCTGGATTACAAGGGGGTTATATTGCACCCCAACTCCTTTTGTCAGCCCACTAGTCCAGTTGTCCTGCTGGCAATCTGTCGTACTGTTAAAAACAGAGGCAAAGTAGGTATTAAGTATTTCTCCCTTTTCCTCATCTTTGGTTGCTATATTACCCTCTGCATCCAATAAGGAGGGAAGGTAAATATGAAGTGGCTGTAAAGAGAGAAGATAGCTAGCTTTTAACTAGAAATGTGAACAGTGCACATTTCATACATAAAACATGAAAGCAATACATTTAGAATTGATGGCTTATCTCTATCTTTCAGTGATTCTTTCTATGCATTTCTTTCTAATTTCCGTATCTTTAGCTTTGCTGTTTACTTTGTCGTGTATTTGATGCTTTCTTCTAGTATTTATTATGTTCTGTCTATACCATTGAACATGGTGGGAAAATTTGTTACTGCTCCTTATACCAGCTCTAAGTACTCATGCATTATCAAGCAGGGGTTCCATGGAGCCAAGCAAACATAAATGGACTGAGAGTCCTTTTTTGAAAAATGAAGCCCAGACAGAAAAGGAAATTCATTTTTGAAACTGGCTAGAACAGATGCTTTAGGTATCAAAAAGCTGCTGTATTATACAGTATATTCTTGCTTCAAAGTGACAATGTTGACATGGAATCACTGATTTTAAATGGAAACATTTCACTAGAATGTAATTTTTTACATCTCTTCAAAAGCACTGTATATACAAAACTCAATATTTAGTTTTAGGCCACTGAAGATACTGGTCCATCCATTGACTCACTGTTAAATGTATTGCTCTAAAATGCAGCCTAGAACAAGAGTCAGCAGTCCTAAAGCTTTAGATAGAATCACCATCTACTCTTGGTGAAGACTTTGAATTTTTAAATTTTGTTACTATAAATTCTGTCATACTGTCTGACAGCAGAATTTTCAATCTGTCTCATTGTAAATAGTGTATTTTTTATTCAGCAGAACTGAAGATCATCTGAGTTTCAGTGCTAGCCTGGATGTACTGAATAAAAATTAAGTTTTAAATTTCCCACTCATTTTGCATGCATGCACACAAAATGAAAATCCTGCTTCTTGGCTCTTAGCTCCGAGAAGCTGCACAGTGAGTCAAGCTGGTGCTGAAAGATTTTTGCTGTGATAAAAGCCCAAGAATGCTGTCTGCTTGATCAGGTCAGCTTTGAAATTCAGGCACTTTGTTTATGTCTGTGAACTTGAAAGAAACTTCTTCCAGAAGGAAACGAATACAGGTATTTTTATGATATGCTATTCGTTTCAAGTTTCTTCTTGTTGCTCAGTCACTTGTTTTCTTCAAATTTATTTAAAGTCTGTGAGTCAGAAGAGTCTCCTTGCTATCTCAGAAATCACTACCAGCTTTCCCAATGATTCTGTGGATGCTTGACATGTGTCTATAACTTATTCTCCCTTTAGCAAAATATTTTGAACTATTTTCAGTGACTAAATCCAAACTAGGTCATTACAATAATTCATTCCGACTGTCATAATACAAGCTAAGGATGCTTGCCCAGTAGCTTCTTTTTCTGCCCAAAGCATATCTCTAAAGACATAACATCCTAGCCTTTATTGAGCTCTGGATTACTGTGATTGCTTCACAAGCTGCTCCTGTTCCTCAGGAGCAGAATTCCTACTTCCCAGCACATAGGAGAGCTCCCTTTGTTACCACATCTTTCCTCTTTTTCCCTTAGTTTTCTCTTTTTTCCTTAGTTTTCTTTTTTCTTTTTTTCACGCATTAGAATGTTGTGCAATACCATTTTGGTGTGCAAGGAGCTTTATGAACCTTCTTCTGATTCGAGAGAATCTTAAGCATCAGAAGTTATCATAGATGGCTTCATCAGACACATCATCTCTCCTGTATCTCCAAAGGAGCTTGATTTTTCTTAGCTTTATATTTTGAGAACACCTCTCTCTCTCTGCCTCATGCTGCTTTAAAAATTAGTTTAGTAGTTCTATTTTCATATCTTTCTTTTTATCCTGATCAATTTCTTATACTGTCATCTTCCTGCTTGTTTGGATATGATATGTGTTCTCTCTTTTAATTACAGCACATATGTTCCTATGAATTTATATATATAAGTGGACTAATTGGATAACAGACTTGCATAAATAAAGTTTAAAAATATGCCTTTTTATATATTTACATATTTTGTATACATGGAGATGAAAAGTTATCTAGCATCATCTATTTTTCAGTATTTTTTTCCAATACTATTTTCAGGCCATACATAAAAATAATAAATTAAGTTTTCATTACAAAATAATAATTAATTTTGGAAAGTAATGTAAAAATTAATCCATGTAAAATTATGGCATAACATTGAAAATATATAACCAGTTTTTCTAATCTGTGAATTAAACTAGTTCCTGACTTGAAAATTTAACTTTATTATTAATTGATGTGCAAGACATCTTTGCTTTTTCAAGTGTTTTTAATTTGCTGTTTTCCAAAATAATTTTAAACACAGTAATCATCTTCTGAAAAATATTAATTAATGCCTTTATGCATAGAGCTCAGTTAACTCGTATGCATCAGAAAAGTATCCATCTCCTTTGCAAGTGATGAGGAGCAGAACGACAGACTGTACTGTTCACTAGAGCAAATATTTAGACTGGTCCCCTGCATCTCTAACTAGAGTCTGTTGGATCTTAACCTCGTCCATATTGACAAATATCCTGCCCTTGTTGAAGGTTTTCAGTTCGGATAGTCTGCTAAATTAGCCTGAAGTGTATCTTTCAAGCTGGAAAATTACTTTAAACAGGAAAGGCTAAAGTAGAAATACGGCTGTGACAGCAAATATGAATCAACAAAGGAATGCTGTCAAGGCTGGCAGGCCCAGAGCCTACATGACCTACGTGAAGCACTTCAGAGTGTTTCTGTTGACAGATGCATGACTGAACTTGCATCTGGCAAGTCCTGCTGAGAGACAGCATAGCAGTTCCTCTTTTTTGACCAGAAGAGGGAATATAAAACCCTTTCTGTGACTTGCCAAATGTACACAAATAAATTTGAGGTGCCAATTTCTATTTGAGTTCGTGGTAGCAGGTTGTACTTTTCCTCTGACTGTTATTTATTATTTCTTCACAAGTGCTACATTGCATCTTCCATTGCTAATACCTAGTTGACCCTGTGAAGGTCTGTTGTACTTCCATTTGAGTTCTTGGGAAGTTGTCTTTTCTCTAGCAGCTGCAGCTTTACAGAAAGGTGCTCATCAGCATGTTTCATACCTCTGGCTAGCTACACAAAGGAAATTCTCCTTTTTTACATTTGATCTTCTTGGCTCATTGGACTTGTCTATACAGCTGGCACCAGACTTGCAATCTCACAGAAGCCAGCTGAATGTGAAGCAGGCCTAGACTGCAATCACTAAGTGATTGTCCTGCAGTGATGCGGCACAATACATGTATATATATGTCTATGTATATATTGTATATATATATATGTGTATGTGTGTGTATATATATATGAGGGGACATCCATGCTAATGCAGCTTTGTGTGCAGCCAGCCCAGGGTGTAAGCAGAGTCTGGTTGCACCTGCCTGCATAGATAGCACTGCTGTGTCCAACACATTGTGTAGAACTGCCAGTTCTGGTCACCTAAAAATAAATTTTCAAATTACAGCAAAAAGACATAGTTGTACCATTGCAGAATACAAGAAGAGTGGAAAAAATGCTGCTGGAAAGGGAAAAGAAGTTTTTCTTGTACACCAAACTATTTCCTTCAAAATGCGAGAGCACACAAAACTGGGATTTGGCAGGAGCCTCTTCCACGCAGCAGTTCTATGGGGAAAGTGGTTTTGGAGCATTTGGATGGCGGATGATGGAAATACTATTGTGTGTGCTTATGATTTTGAACAGAACTTATTCCTTCTGAACTGCAAAATATGGTAATTAGTATATTGGTCATGTTTGTAACAAATATGCATAACCACTTACAGAGTATACTATGAAGCGGTAGATCCAGAGAGAACAGCTTTGGTGTCCATTACAGTGCATTCCTAGAACTTCACTTGATGATTGAGCGATTTTAAAGAAAGCGAAAGATAAATCCTTCCACACCCATTGGAAAAGCAGATATTTTCCTTTTAGCAGAGAACATCTGTTGTAGTGAAACTTATATATGAAATACTTTTTTCTGAGAAATTGGAGATACTGCAATTTTTACAGACTGTAAAGACTGAAGATGACAAAAGTCCTTATGTAATAAAGGTCCCCCTTCTATACAGAAAATAAATGTGTCCTTTGTATCGAGAGATTTTACCTTAATATGTTAAGTGAAGTAACTATATCCATAATCTATCTAATCACATAAATTAGAAAAAAAAGAGAGGAGAAACCCCGTAACAGCAACAACAAAAAGACCCCACAGCCTCATATTTTTTAAGAACTTTAGAGCTGTTGTCTTTCCTCATTTTAAACAAATGTAGTCTGTGTTAGTATTCTGGAAATGTAGATATTTCAAAAGGCCAGCTTTATAGAGTAGACAATGTGAAAAGCTCAATATTTGTGTGACATTAGGTGGTATTAGTCTTTGTCTCCTGAAAAGGCTAGTCCAGATAACAGCTTCTAGATAATAGCTTCTTTAGCTCAAAAGCTGACTCATGCTTTTTATTACTGATTCAGCTGAACAAGTTCTGTGTACAGCGCACGAATAGCTCCACAGAAATGCACAGATTGCTTACATGGTTCTGAAAACAATAATCTTTTTGGTTAGTATGATGGTGGGTTTTTTCCTCTCCATAAAGAAGGTCAAGAGTCACAGAAGACAGTCTAATTTGCCTTTAAAAGATGGTTGGTGATCTACTGATAGAAGCAATATTTAGGGGCTGATTTGTGGCAGGAGTAGCTTCCAAACATGGGTTAAGAGTAGTGTCTGCTATTACATCAATCAGAGGTATTTTAAAAGACAAATTTTAGGAGTCAGAACTGAATTTGATGAGAATTATTTAAAAAAAAAGAATCCAAGCTAATTGATCCTGAAGGAGTTTTTGCTAATTTTCGCTGTTGCAGTTAGATACATAGGTATAGTTACATATTAAAAAAAATGTGGAGGATCAGAAAACACTATAAATGTGCCTTGTTTGAGGACCAATCGCATGTTTGATACTTATGACATTGACTACAGCTAGGTGTTCTGTAGTAGCCTGACAATTCAGTGGAGTATAGATTTGTCCAAAGTAGGTATTGATTAAAAAAGCACAAAAAAAAGAGGAAGTGTCCAAATTGTTTTGTGCTGTTACAACTAAATACCTAATTCAATCTATTCATTTCCACTTCATCTATGCATAATTTTCACCCTGTCATGGATTAGTTTAAGCTTTCAAATTAGCCTAAGGGAAATGTAAAACACTGATTTACAGTGCTTCTAATGCAATGTTAGAAACAAGCTGTTGTACCTTGAAAGATCAGCGGAAGCAGTTATATGCAAAATTGATTGAGTTTATCTAAATGGAGATAAAATTGCTATAGTTGATTAAGTGAACTGTTAAAAAATGTCATTGTATTCCTCAGTAACTAAATCCCCTTTGTGCCCCACAAATGGAAAGAAGTCCTAATAATGTTTTAAAATCTGCCTTTTTAAAAAACACTTTTCATTGAAAAATACTTTTGTTGAAAAAACTTTAATATGTTTTTCCCAGAAACCCTGTTTCTTCTAAATACTGTTGTGAAAGGCTGGGAATTCTATGGCTCAGTTTTATATTATTCACTTTCTTGTAGTAAAATCAAATTAAATTTTGCGTGTATGTCTGTGTGTGCATGTCTATTTATAGTGAGAGAGAGAAAGGAGGGCAACCTTCAACCTCAAAAAGGTGACAGATGACTAAGAAATATTTTCCCATCGCTCATTTAGCCATTCTAACTTATGGTCAACTAGTAAATTTCTCTTCCCAAACTAGCCTTTGCTAGTTAAACACAGCATGTTTACCTTGGCTGCAGGACCTTTAGGCAAACGTTATATGAGAGGCAGACAGTGCCAAGTTAGTTGAAAGGTCCATTAAAACATGTGAAAGTGGCCATGGAGGAACAATGCTTCTTATTTATTTGAACTTTAAGTATTAAAATATGGAACTGCCTTATGTAATAATAGAGAAAGCATGCTTTCTCCTAGCAAGAATGCAATATAACATTGGCAGATGGTTGCTGATTAATTGTAGGCTTAAAAGAAATCATTACCTTCTTATCGTCTTGTGGATCTGTTTTGTTTAGCAGTTCAAAAATACACTTTTTTTTCCCCATTTCCTATATGTAATAGTATTTCTATGTGGTATCACGTAATTACATATGTAATTATTGTATTGTCTGTTTGTGTATGCTTAAGTTAAAAATGGAAACAAAGCTTATCCATTTGTCAGAGGTTTATGTGTAATGGACAAGAGAGAAAAAAGCTCCATAGAAACTAAATGAAAACTGCACCTTATTGGATTTGTTTCTTGTGCACTTTCGTCTTTCCCCCTACCTTCCATTGGTTTTAATTGTCAGAGGTTTATGTGTAATGGACAAGAGACATTATATTTTGATGAAGGAGAAGCATTAACCCTTCTCCAGAACTGGAAGAGAAATGTGGTTGTGAAAGAGAATAACTGACAGGAAATTTTGCTTTAAGCTGGTTCATCATAACAACAAAATTTCTCTGCATGACTTCTTGGACACTGTGAGTCCAAATCCTTATTTCAATAGGACAAAGGAACTGCACTAAGATGTGTAGTGAACTGAGATCTCCATAATTAAAAAGAGCCTTTTGCCCCAACCGTCCTGTCAAAGTAGCACTGTCCAGTAGCATTCATATACTCATATTCAGCATAAAAATTATTCTTTATATTCCTTTTCATCATGCTTTCCTATTATAGTAGGAGAAATGAGCAGAGAAGACCTGTTCGTACAGAGGTCAGCTAAGGGGCCAAACTAGTGAGAGTTTATCTTCCTGTCTTCAGACTAGAAATCTCGCTTAAAGGTAAAAGTGTTTGTGAAGAACAAAAATAGTGCATACCCGAGTGCTAAAAGTATTCTGATATTTCTGTTTAAAACCAAAGGTGTCTCTAAGCAATTCCTGTGGACATAACATTATGATTATCTTTAATAGCTCAGCCCGTAATTTGTGTTTTACTACAAGAGTTTTAAGTGTTCAGTCTAGCACAGAAAAGGTCATCCTAATGGGACAGGAGAGACTGCATATAATTTTTTAATGCCTATTTTTGTGAGCAGTACTAGCCTAGCCCTTAGCAGTTTAAATTGTAATAGTGTAATTTGTTTCACACACACACAAAAATATTTAATAAGAAAAAAACAGAAGCCAGAGGAGGTAATACCTTCAGCATGTGCAGCATTTGCAAGTTACTTCCCATATTTTAAATATGTTCCCTTTGTTTTTTCTTTTTTTTTTGGTAATTTAGTGCTGCTTCCTAATTCTATAAGTTTCAAGATAACCTTTGGCCTAAGAAATTACTGAAATAAACCTAAGAAGACTGTAACACTAAGAAACATTTTTCAAAAAGTTAACCTTAACATCAATGTCTAAAATGCAGAGAACTTTCTTCCAATTTTGACATCTTCCAATTTTGTCTTATTTTTAAGCAATGGCTTTAAGTAATTACACAGATGTTACACAACATTTTTATCAAGTCTATGTTTTTATACCTCCTAAATTGTATCCCTGACATTTCTGCAAGATATATACTTCTTTCTTACTCAGTAACCCAACTTTTTTTCACCCCCAAAGTGTCATAATCATTGCAATGCAAACATCTGTTTCCAAGGATAGATACTTGTAGGTTCATGTTTTATGTGTAATATGTGCTACTATAGTTGTTAATTCAAAGTAATTTGGAGGCAGAAGGATAAGTCACCAGCATGTGGTGATCATGAAGCTGATTGTCATCCTCCCATATGCTTTAATTCTGGGACTATGCTTTAATTCATGGAATAAATTGCATTAAAACAGCAATATGTGTTTATGTGCTTAGTAGTCTGTGGTAAATGTGAAATTATGAGCATAATTAGAATCTTTATCTGTATGGGCTAAGCCGTAGTTTCACAGCTGAGCCCATCTAGTGCGTTGCTTGCCACCAAAAGGTCAGCTTCTCTGCCCTAGCTCTGTCCTCTACTCTCCCTCCCATCCTCTCCTTATTTCCTTCCACCATGTGTGGATATTGGCAGGTTTTGGGGGGATCTGCTTTAGCTGAGATAGCTAAAAGTAATCAAAGATATTTACTGGTTTAGTTTTATTCCATTTTAGAAAACTGAAAGAGCTCATGATGTGATCGGAAGCAAATGGAGCTGCGAGGGGATGGATTAGGCAGGGACTGCGCTCTGCATTTGGGGCGAGGAACATTTGGTGGGGGAGAACAGCTGAGAACTTTTTTCCAACTGTGTTCTTGGCACAGTTAACACCTTTCCAAATCATTTCCTCAGTAATTATTTACAAGCAAGTTAAAAAAACAGAGGGTGCACTCTAGATATTTGAAGTCCTTTTGGACTTAATAATTTGAGGTGTCTTGAGTTAAAATGGGTTCAGGTATATGATGGCCAGTTCATTTCAAACTGTTTCATACTGGAAAACAAGATTGGAGAAAAGCATATCTTGAGTGAAGGGTCCAGTGCGTGTCTGGTCCAGTTTCTCTTTTTCCCGTACATCCATGACTACCTACAGCCACCACAGTAGCATCTGAACAAATCAAATAGCAGTGTAGACTGAAGGGGTTTTGCTACAACAAATGCTACAATGAGGACTATTAGAAATCTTTTACTGTCACAGAAAAATCCACTTTAGTACAGTGGTGAGTATCCCCGCCTGCCATGCAGGAGACCAGGGTTCGATTCCCACCGGGTAGGCAGTGGTGTGGTTTAAGAGTTGGACTCGATGATCCTTGTGGGTCCCTTCCAACTCACAATAATCTGTGAATCTGTGAAACAGGCAAAACAAGCTCCAAGATGGGGAATGTAAAGGATTTATTTCTAAGAAAATCAGAGCTTAACTTGAGAAGTATCATCTTAAAGGCAACCTTCTTCCCCCACCCCTCCTTCTCTTACAACAGATACCACATTCCCTTTTTTCTTCCAGGAGACAAAGGGGGAACAGGAGTAGGGAAAACCAGGCAGTCGGTGTTTTTCTGCTGCTGCTCAGGGGAGGAGGCCATTTCCCTGCCTTTCATAGGGTCCCCTTCCCCCCACAGGAGAAAGTCTTTCATGACCCTTCCCAGCATGATTCCAATCCCAGGGGCAACAGCTCCTCCATACTCTGCTGCCCGGTGGTCACTCTACGGGGTGCAGTTCTTTGAGCACTGGCTGCTCTGCTTCAACATGGGTCCCATCCCAAAGCGCACAGATCCTACCCAGTACAGTTCTGCCACACAGCGTGGACTCCTCTTCCACAGGCTACACATCTCTTCTGGGACTCTGCTCCAATGTGGGCTGCAACAGGCTGCAGCCTTCCTCCAGCATCCTTCTGCTCCAGTGTGAGCTCTTCCACAGGTGGATCTCTGCATCCCTGTGTTCTCTCCATTCCATGGCCTGCAGGGGGACAGCCTGCTTCACCATGGTTCTCACCATGAGCTGCAGGGAGACGCCTGGAACACCTCCTCCTCCTNTAACTGGGGGGTGTAGGGCTGGATGGTCCTGTGGGTCTCTCCTGGCTCGGAGTGGACTGTGCGCCTGTGAGGGATCTAGGTTTATGTTCAGCACTCTGGGGTGTGCGTTCGGTCTCTGTACAGGCGTTAGATGGTGAGTTGGACTAGATGATCCTTGTGGGTCCCTTCCAAATCATAGTATTCTGTGATTCTGTGAGAGAACTGGGGTTCTTCAGCCTGCAGAAGAGGAGGCTCAGAGGAGACCTTATTGCTCTCTACAACTACCTGAAAGGAGGTTGTAGTCAGGCAGGTGTAGGTCTCTTCTCTAAGGCTACCAGTGACAAAACAAGCGGACCCAAACTTAAGCTGCACCAGGGGAGGTTTAGATTAGATATTAGGAAAAGCATTTTCATGGAGAGAATGATTTCTCAGTGGAATGGGCTGCCCAGGGAGGTGGTGGAGTCACCATCCCTACAGGTGTTTAAGAAAAGGTTGGATGATATACTTAGTGACATGATCTAGATAATAAGATGGTGTGTTGGTAATAGGTTGACAATAGGTTAGATAGGTGATAGGTTGGACTCAATGATCTCTTTGTTTTCCAACCTTACTAATTCTGTGATTCTGTGATTAAATAGCGTGTGAATGAAACCAGGAAAACTTTCATTAGTTCAAAAGCAACTGTATAGGCTTTTATATAAAACTTGTATGGAAAAGAAAACATATGTACTATTTCACATCATTCTGTGAAGTCTAGGTTATGTGTTGAAATAGTGGAATATAATAGGCATTTGTTTTGGTAAATAGCAAGTACAGTTTTACCTCTTGATAGTGTTTGATGTATTCTGTATGTTTTTTAAGAACTATGTCTTATATAATTGAAAAATAAAAGCAACCTCTTTGAAGTTAAATTTATTATTCTGAATCCCTCAGCTTTTCAGTCCTGTCTTTAAACTCATTACTTTTGCTTTACTACAGTTCTTACCATTTTTCATGCCTGTACTCAACAAAGATGGTCTGTGCTGTTCCAAGGGAAATGAAATGAGGTCACTTCATGGAAATGTTTGTCATATAATAAGCATTGTAGGAAGAGAGTAAAAATGGAACATAAGGGTCACAGAAAGAAAATTGTTAGCTATTGACAATAGCTGAGGGTAGAAAGAATCATGTGGCAAGAGGAAAAGGGGGTGAAGTAGAAAACTGAAAATCAGTTCTTGTTATTCAAACAGGGTAACACCATGCCCCAGAACAGTGGAAGGTGTATTCACTGTTTAAGTCTGTATTTAAAACAGTGGTGGCTGTAGATGGTCCTACAAAGAACGTGTCAGAATGCAGTGAAGAACTTTATCAAGCAAATGTCCCTGCAGCCCAGTGTGCTGACTTACAGTAGCTCTAAGTACATAAATGTTTGGGGAAGAGGAGGAACAGGGCAGGCATCCTAAAAGATGTAAAGGTCAAAAGGCTGTCCAATTTGGTTTTAATTTCCTGTTTGAATACTTAGAGATGATAGTACACTTATCTTGCTGTCTCCTTTTTATTTCCTTATAAAAATTTTGTTTCTTGCTATGTCTTGATTTTGTTAACAAAAAAAAGTTTTAAAGATAACTTTCAAATAATAAATATTTTCTCCTCTGAGCATTTTTCATGTCTTAGGTTTTGAACATGGGAACACTTTTTCTATGAGAAAAATAAACTGGCTTAATTTCAGTATCTCTTTATTTGCAGCTTTTTGAAAGGAATCTGATGCATGGGTAACTGAAGTTCTAATTTAGTTGTCTTATTTCAGTTACAGAGATGATACTTAGACAGCCTTGACCCAATGGCATGTTGTTTCCTTCTGTTTCAGCTATCAATCTCCATATTCACCAGGACTCCAATATAAAAGCACCTGCTAATTGCTGTGTATTGTATTTGTACACATATGGAGAAACCCCGCATATTCATGGTTCACATATTCTATTTGTTGTGGTTGGATTTTCAGCAAGCTGTGGGACCACATGTGTGCACCTAACATCCCGGACCCTGGATTCCGCAGCCGGGAGGCACCGAAAGGCACTTCCTCCACTTTAATGAGGCGCTACAGTGCGAGGCACACTCCTAGGACTGCCCTCCTGACATAATTAGTGGGGGGTGCCTGACTATGGGTGAGGGGGGGAGGGAGGGGTAATTGAATATTCATACGTTCAGTATATTCATGGATTCCATAACTTGCGGGACCTGCCCAGACCCGTCCCTCTACAACTTCAGGGGTGCTCTGTACTGCCATCTGCAGAGTAGTCTGGAAGAGGATTACGCTGCTTCTTAATGCCACTGTCTGGGTNGACTCCAATATAAAAGCACCTGCTAATTGCTGTGTATTGTATTTGTACACATATGGAGAAACCCCGCATATTCATGGTTCACATATTCTATTTGTTGTGGTTGGATTTTCAGCAAGCTGTGGGACCACATGTGTGCACCTAACATCCCGGACCCTGGATTCCGCAGCCGGGAGGCACCGAAAGGCACTTCCTCCACTTTAATGAGGCGCTACAGTGCGAGGCACACTCCTAGGACTGCCCTCCTGACATAATTAGTGGGGGGTGCCTGACTATGGGTGAGGGGGGGAGGGAGGGGTAATTGAATATTCATACGTTCAGTATATTCATGGATTCCATAACTTGCGGGACCTGCCCAGACCCGTCCCTCTACAACTTCAGGGGTGCTCTGTACTGCCATCTGCAGAGTAGTCTGGAAGAGGATTACGCTGCTTCTTAATGCCACTGTCTGGGTCTGTTCTAAAAATAACCAGATAATGCTCCTCAAGGTAATGCCTCAAGCACATTGAGTGCAACCACTGCCTACTGCACTTCATTATGAACACCCAGCTAACATCTAAAATACAAGGGAGTCACATAATGCTCTTTTGGTTCTGACTGCTTAAGACTTGACCATGACATGTCGTTTTGCTCTGCGTGGCCTATTCTATCATTGAAAGAATCTCAACATACGCAGTCTTTTTTGTTTTATCTATTTGCCACATTATAGGGGATGACAACCTCTATTAGTCAAACAATCCATGTATCCTTGGATGCTGGTGTAGGGAGTTATGAGCATGCAAAAAGTACAAAAAGTACTCCAATGAAAGGAATGTTTAAAAATTACATTTCATCATTCAAGAGTAATAGTATTTATAAAAGATTGGGAAGTAACCTTTCCTAGAACTGCAATGAACCCTAATGGACTATTTGAAATGAAAATGAAGTGTTTGGGAAGAATAATTGGGCTGTTTGCAAGCTGTGAGGATGGCAAGGCAGTGAGTGTTTTCAGATTATATAGGGAAGTTGAAGAAAGATCAATGATCTGATCAATCAGTGTGTAAAGCAATCATAGAATCATTTAGATTATCTGAATTGGTTTGGGAAGCAACTAACCATTTTCTCATCTCCCAAATAATTAACAGTAAATTCCATCCTTATCTAGTTTAAATTTGGCCAAGTAAGACAAATTTATCAAACTTCATAATCTTGAGATGGAAATACAGGTATGCTTTGAACTTGACACAGAAAATTAATGTAAGAGTTAATGCAAAATTAAGTAGCTCTGATGCTGTTTCTTGGATAGTATTATAAATGAAAATTCATCACTTGGAACTGCTGATGTGATTGGTAATACATAAATAAGAGACTGGCCTGTGAGGAATTGCATGTGGGACTTTGATAATTGAAAAATTGGGCCAAGTCCACTTCAAAATGGTAGTAATAAGGAAAAGGGTAGAGATCTGCAATTTCCTGTGTGCTTGCAGAGTGTCACCAAGTTTGAAGAGAAGCTGTAAAAAAATCCTTGGACACCAGATAGCAAGCACTTTGATGAAAAATGTTGTAATGTAAAAAAGATGTCCAAAGCCAAAGAAAAATTGATAGAGTGATGTTAATTTTGTGATTCCTAACCACAGCTCAATATAAGGCTAATTTTATTATATCAGTCCATATATTTACATATACTATTAGTAAACTTTATTCATTATGTTCTCAAACAATAGCTTGAAATAAATCGAGACCAAAGCTTGAAGTTGTAGTGCACTGTAAATAAGTCAAGTCCTGGCAGAATAAAAAGATAAATGAAAATCTGAGGGTTTGACTCGTGTGCCCTCATATACCTTGAAGGTCATTAGGCTACCAATGGAAGATGTGCTGATACTTTAAAAATGGTTTTCAGTAACTGACTATTATGGGAAGATAAGGCTCGATCAGCAATGTCTGTGTCATGGACAAACAATATTATCTAGTACATATCTCTCTCACTCCATCTTATATAATTAATGATATTCTCCTTTCATTTTTATCATAGTGTGATTTATGCCACAGTTATTAAAATGCTTACTTTTCTGCCTCCAAACTGCTTTTAAATGGCAGAATTATCCATTTTCATGGCAAGCCATACTAAACTCTTAACAGTGATGGTCTTAAGCCTTTGATTTTAAGAAGTGCGTTTACTGTATTGTAGAGTGATTTCTGGCACATCCATTTCAAAATGAAGAGTGTTCTCTTTGTAACAGCTTCTTAGGTCTTCTGCCCAAATAAACATTTTGATGCTTGTCATGGTTTGACCCTGGCTGGATGCCAGAGATTCACCCACAACCTCTCCCAGGGGGACAAAATTGGAAAAAAAAAACTTATCACAGGCAAAACAAGGCAAGCTACAAGTGAGAAATATAAAGGATTTATTTATT
>WEKX01002057.1:153247-216232 GCA_013390025.1 Pitta sordida
ATGCTTCTCACATTAAGCTCTGATATTGTTAGTTAATAAATAAATCCTTTATATTCCTCACTTGTAGCTTGCCTTGTTTCACCTGTGATGAACCTTTTTCCCAGTTTTTTTCTCTGGGAGAAGTTGTGGGTGAATCTCTGGCATCAGGGTCAAACCACAACAGCTGCTCAAGGAGGTGGTGGAGTCACCATCCCTAGAGGTGTTTACGAAAAAGCTGGATTATGTACTTGGCAGCATGACCTAGATATTAGGATATTGTATCGGTAGGATGGGTGTTAGTAGCAGGATGACAACAGATTAGGTAACAGGTTAGGTTAGGTAACAGGTGATAGGTTGGACTTGATGATCTCTATGGTCTTTTCCAACCTTATTAATTCTGTGATTCTGTGAGACAAAAGAAGTAAAGCTGAAGGCTTTACAGGAGAGGAGTTTGGGGGAGGAAGACAAGAGTGATGGGAGACTCTGCAGCAAAATGGACCAGATTAGCTTCTGCTACCAGAGGCTATTTCTCTCTCCAAGACGTATGTATGGATTTGAAATATATTTGCCCTGAATTTTTGCCCTCCTAAAGCTTTGTTTCAAATTTCAGAGACTTCTTCAAACAAACACAAAACAAAATTAAGGTTCTAATTTTTCTTAAATTACAAAATTAACCAACCCAGCATTCATATTCTTCCCTTGATTATCTGCCTCCCAACTCCTGTGTAGAGTCTGTGGAGTATAATTGAGAGCTGTGACAGCTTTTGTGCTTTTATAGTTGTGTTTTGGGGCATGTTATGTGTGTCTTGGTGTGTAAGTTCCTGCATGAGGCTAAGATACATCTGAGAACTTCTGATAATGAAAGCTATAGTAGAACTGTGTCAAATGTGTTTGAGTAAATACACTAAAGTGTGTATACTGTACATATATATGCAGTATATATAAAATAATCTATAATACAGTGATCCCCCATTACTCGCGGGCTGTTGGGTCTGGCCCTCTTCATGTGAGTCTTGGAATCCGTGAAGATAGCGACCCCACTATGTAGTCAAGTACGCCATGCCCGTAGCCACGCCCCCTCCCGTAATAAGGTCTGGAGGATGATCCTGAGAGCGGGGCTTTTTTCAGATGTCTGGCTGTGCTCTGCCGAGGTGGGCGAGTGCCGGGGCCAGCGCGGGGCGGGGGGGCGAGGGAGCACTGTGACCGGGGCATGGTGGGGAGACAACGGAGCACTGGGACCGGCGCGNATTACGGATCGCGAGTATGCAGAGGATCACTGTAATACTAATATGTATATATACAGTAAAAAATACAATCACCTGCTAGACAATTAAGTGTGCTTGTGAATGCTGAGCAAGTTAATGAGTTCTTTTGAGTTATCACCATGCACTATTTAATTTCAGGTATGAAAAAGTTGTTTGACAAAGATAAGCCCATGCTTGCACTTTAAAATATTAGCTGTAAGATAAGGCACAGAAGTTATATTGGTGACTTCCTATGCCAGATCTGGGCACTCCTCTATTAATGAATAACAGACTAACTGATAAGAGGATTGTTCACTTTGATGAGTGAATGATGAGTACTTTGAAAATACTTCAGCTTAGTCTATCTGTGTTTATAGAGTGCAGCTATAATATTTGGCATGGTGAGGGTTGTCTGGAATCTACATTGAAAGTTAATTTTTTGTCCCTTCAAAAGACACTTTACAAATCTTAAACTTCTAAGTAAAATAAGGCAAGCACAACAACTGGCTGTTGAGGAACCTCAGTTCAAAGTAAGATTATGAAGTTAAATTTATTAATTAAATATTACTGTGTAGACTGTAAAAAATACCTGAAACATTTCCTCCCCTTTGGCCTAAAAATAGACAAATCCTTTAAAAGAAAATCTTGGGAGGTAGGGAAAAGGCCCCAACTTTTATGCAAGGTACCTGTTCAAATCTTTTTTAAAGGACAAAAATTAGAGACAGTTTTCAATATAGCATCAGTTTTAAAGCTGTGATAAGCTACTTCCCCACCAAAAGAGATGGTCATTTTTGTAACCCTATTTTTACACTTTTTCATGTAGTTACATTTCCAATGTATTTTAACAGGAAGAGCAGACATCAAAACAGATGAAAGAAAAATAATTATTTGTTTTCAATATAATTTTTCAGCACTTTTGTGCATCTCACACTATTTTGTAAAACTCAAGTGGTTTTACCTACTGCGATTGTACTGCTCTGGAGTAATTTAAATTGAAGTCTTTTGAACGGACAGGAAAATATTCATTGTTAGTAATTTGCTAAGTGAACAGGCTGATAAAAATCTAATGATTAATCTGGGAGCCAAGAAATATTTCTTTCAATTGTCTTAACAAGTAGGACAAAACCCCTTTAAAATGTATCCTCTTGGAAATGTGAGTGAATTACAGCAGAAATAGTTTTCTGATTGTACACATTGGATGAAGGAATATTAGAAGTATTTGAAGGCACAGCTAAATTATTCTTCAATTCAAGCATTGAACTCGACAGAATGGAATATTTAGTGCTATTTTAACATTTTGTATCACTTCCCAGGATTTGAACGGAATGCCTTTTTCCATTTGTAATGATATTTAATAGTAATAGTAACTTGTAATAGTATTTATTACTCAATTGTTCAACTCTTGATAGTACATGTAATCATGAAATATACACAAAAATCAGCATATTTTATGAAACATCTATAATCAACATATTTTTCTTTTTAGGAAACACAATGTTGGATTTTTTTTCTTTTAAAGACACTATGGTTGAGGGAGAGTTGTAATTTAATTTAATATGTATTTTTGTATTTTAGGCATCAAACTAGTTCCTTTTCAGTGTCCAGCTACAGAAATTCATGTCTGTCCTACCTTTTAGTTGAATGAAATCTCGATAAGAGGGAGTGTCTGCTTGCCAGCTGTCACCAAAAATCCCTGCAGTCTTAACTCAGATGTGCTCCTTTTGCAGTAGGCATGATTCACAGGAGTGCTCAGCAGGCATTTCAAAAGAGTTAGAAGGAGGCAGCCATTCAAAAACCTGGTTTTGGTGTCTTTTTGGACTTTTTAACATATTGAAAAGCTGAGCTGAATCATATGTTGGCTACTGACTGACGGGTCTGCCTTCTGATTCAGTTCCAGGGAGAATAACTTTTTGTTTGCCAGCAGAAAATGACTCCATATGAGAGGTGGAAGGGGATTGGGGATTTTCAGTTGTTTAACCTCTGTATTCTTATTTTTCCATGTTAAAGAGGAGCATGAAATTCATTTGACATGTCTGTCTAATGGGATGGACCTTTTTAGAGAGTAAAGAACAAATTCCTTGATGTTCTGTAACCAATAAAAACTACTTCTTAGGAAAAAACGTTATAGCATTTTCCTGTGTTTGTTACTTTATTCATATTCTTGTAGCAAAACTCAGACTTCAGAAAGGAGGGACAAGCTTCCTGGAAGATTTTACATAAATGCCTTTGTGTGTTTTATCTATTTTTCTACTGTTAATGAAAGGGTCAGACAGCAATACCTGTGACTTTTTTCCATGTTAAGAAATGAGAGGTGAGTCTAAAGTGTTAGTGTTTCCTGGAATCCAAGAGAGTAATCTCAAATCAAATTATTTTCTTCCTTTTAATTACCCCTTCTGCATCTATTAATCCAAGTACTGGATTGGGTGATTTGAAAATTCCATCTTTTGAACATTGTTTTCATGGCTGTTGATAGCCCTGTACCATACTTTCAGAGGTGAGTATGCTGTGCTTTATTGGGTTCATGTAAGATATCTTATGCTGACACTTACATTTAGCATAAACAGTTCTTTGTTATCAAAGGGCAAAACCCTTTCTTTGGAACTATGCTTAGTCACTGCCATAGCTCTTCAGAGAAAAAAAAAAATGGAAAATTATAAATCTTCAATATGAGAGTGCATGTTGTCAATTGTCATCCTTGGCTGAGGCAGATTTGTTTTTACAGTCACTGGTACATTTTTATATTTCTCTGATGTGAGACTTGTAACTATGACATCTTATGAGTGCTTCTTAAATGTCATTAGTGACATTATTGTATTATTTCAAAGTGCAGTATCAGAAAAGTTATATACAGTCATACCTCAATTATTCATGCTGTCATATTCACGTCTTCTCATATTCGCGGAAATTTTTCCCACAGTGCTTACTCAGTTATTCACAGGGTGGTGCATAATTCCATGGGACGCCACAGTCCCACACTGCTGCGGCGAGTGGCTCCAGCCCTGACCAGCCCTGCCAAGAGTCAGGAAGTCTTTAACTGTTACACAGAGACCCACATGGGGCCCATTCCAGCCCTTCCGTCGCAGCAGCCAGCCTGGACTTGCCAGCCCATATCTGCGTATGTGCATATTCATAGCCTCAGGCATAGCACTCCTGCTGGTGCTAGCTGCTGGAGTTAAAGGGAAAAAACACCGAAATTAAGTAGCTTTATCTCATAATGGATTTTAAACCTATTTCATATGAAATTGCAAAAATATGGGGAAAAAATGAATTTTATTTATTTTAATCATGATACTTATATTACTTCGCTAATCATATGATCTTTTAGGAATGTGTATAGACCAGAAATGCTCAAGAAAAAAAAGGTGAAAATACCTCTTTAATAACAAGTCCATGTGCTTGATCTGTCCAAATGAAAAATAAAAGCTTGCCAGGAAATAGTGCATTTGAACATACTTCAAGGGAAAGCTCATTTATATTCTTCAAATCATTCTTTCTTTGTTTCTCTCTTTGAAAACTAAATAAATAAATAAACCGACAACTGAATGTTTGATATGATTAGATTAACATGCCTCTGTAAAGAAAAATGTTAGGTTTGAATTCAGGCATTTCATTCCATTCATTCCAATCTATTTTTTAAAACTGTCCAGCTCGCTTAAAACTCTGACCTTCAGTAGCTCTTCTGGAAAGGAGTCCCATAACCTCACTATTCTCATGGTTTAAAAAGTTTCCAGGCTAAATCTGTTTATGGCAAGTTTCTAGCATATTGCTTTTGTGCTTTTTAAGATTAAATTGTCCTTCTCCCTTGCCAGAGGTGGAGAGGGATGTAAATACATGTACATCTTATCTAATGATAAGATGTATATGTATTTAACTATTCATACGATTCTTGCAATGTTTTCTTGCAAGACAAGCTGTGTTCTGAAAGACTCTTGCAGAATATGGACAGAGAGATATTGGCTCAGATGAGATCTCACTAGTGGTTTTATACTTGTATTAACTCCTTGCAGCTTCACTTCCATTTACCTTATGTATTATGTCTGAAGAAGTTACTTGTGCTTTACACAGTCTAGGGTCAGAAAAATGCATGGTTTTCTCCTGCCTGATTTCTGGCTGAAGAGCTACTGAGAGGTAAACTTGGAAGAGTCATTGAGGAAGATTTTTCACATCATATTTAAAAGTTTAAAAGTTTGGCACCTAAGAAAGTCTTCCTTATCCCTAACTACAGAAAGATAGAAGAATCTCCAAAGAATCTCCGTTTATCCCATTTAGACTTGTGTCAAAAGTAGATAATATAAAATTACCGGTGGATTTGTTCACATCTTTCTAGTGACTATACAAGAAGATTCAACAGCTGTGATGATACAAAGTGTTTAGATGGATTGGATGGGATGAATCATCCCATTTTCACTGAGGGACACTGTTCTTTGTACTTTCATCCCGTTTGCTATCCCAGTCCATTTTTCCCTCTGCATAGTGTTCTTCCCCCTTCATGCTGGCAGTGCTTCTCTTTTTTTCCCTTTTTTTTTTTTTTTTTTTTTTTTTTTTTTTTTTTTTTTTTTTTTTTTTTTTTTTTTTTTTTTTGACTTCTTGTGTTCATTCCTAATTTAAGGGTGAAATCACAAAAACTAAATTGTAAACAAAATGAATGCCAAGACTGCTTCAGGAGAAGCCCTACTGGAGTAATCTGTTTTAGCCCTGAGGTTCTTCCTTTTAGTTCAGTTCAGTGGCATTTTATCTGCACCTTTACTCAGCACCTTCACAGTCTTATTCTAACCTTTTTTTCCATTTTATCAGGTAATCTCCATTGTGACACCTTACCAAATGTTCTGCTGAAGTTCAGATAAAATCTAATCTCTCTGTGCAGTTCTTTTGTCTGGAAAATCAGGTATCCTATCAAAGGAAAAAATCAGGCTATTCTGACATGACCTACCTTTACTAAAGCCATGTTACATTTTATTCTATTGTCCATTTACCTTCAAGCCATTAATTATTTTTTGCTTCAAATGATAAAATAAGATTAACATAGAGCCTGAGGTGTGAAGGGATAAAGAGTTTTAAGTCTTCTCTGATGTTGGCAAAAATCCTGTTACGATTTGAGCATATTTTGTAGATCTACCTAAGTAACATCTTCATTAAAAATCTTTCTATTGGATCTGATAGTACACAGCCATTTTGCAGAGTTATAAGGTGAAAGTGAGCTTGTGAGTAGACTCAAGTGAATTAAGCTGTTTAAGCTTTGCTCATCCCTTGACTACGATTATGGGCACATATTTATTTTACCACACTGACTTCACTGAAGACTTCCATTTAATTTGGGGATCACATATTGATTTATACTATGGTATTTCAATCTCTTAGCTAGAGCCACTTATTTTCCCCCAGTAGATGAAAAAGTTGTTGGCATTTCCCCGAGAATCTTTTTTTCCAAGGAGGAATTAATTTTACTATCTAAAGTTTTGGGGTGGGGAGGTTATCCCATCATTTTAGGCTTTCTGCGTTTTCAAATACAGTTATTTTTCCATGGAGACATGATGCAAAGGGATTTCCCTATCTTGGAGATGCAGGTTCCAATTAATACTTAAATATTAGATATAAAGACATTTAGGTATCCTTCATCAATGTGTTGGTCTTCTATGATTTTTTGGGTTTGGTTGAGAGGACTAATATTTTCAAATAAATCTCAAGGGAGCTCTTGAAAAGGTGTTTTAAAATTAGTTTATTTTACTGGTAAAATAAATAGTTATGTTCCTTTAGTGAAATTAACCTTATATTACTTGCACACATTTATGAGAGTTTCTGGTTAATCAAAGCTTGCTTTCAGTGACTGTATCACTGCTTAAGTAGAAAGAAAAAGACCTTGATTTTAGTGACCAAACAAATCTTACAAAACACCTTGACTAGCATATTAAAAAAACTATTTTAAGTCATTAACAGTAGTAGACTAAAAGACAATCTGCAAAGGAAATGTAAGAAAATACTTCAGTGCCATCACATTGCTCAGTAACAACTGCAGAATTACGGTGCTACGTATAAGGTTGCCAGAGGGATGTAGAAAGGAAAAACAACAGTGGATGTGGCTCTCCCATGACATTGGCCTTGTCTCTCACACAGGAGAACAGGAGTTTGATTCCCACGAGCGAGGCAATGGTGCTGTTTAAGAGTTGGACTCAATGATCCTTGTGGGTCCCTTCCAACTGAGAATATTCTGCAATTCTGTGATTCTGTGATTTAGAAGTGCTTTGAGATGCCAACACATTAAGACATTTGCTTTAAAGGAAAGGAATTGATTAATGACATTTTGGACTGTAGCTGCTTTGTTTGCTTCTTCATTTGTATCTCTTAATTAACTGAACCATGATCCTAGTGAACTAATTCAATAAATAAGGGAGCACAATACAGTTACAAAGAATATCAGAACTAAATAGTTTGTTATGAAATTAAAACACCTCACCATCAATGACACTTGGCTGCATATTTTTACTTTTGTATCAAGTGGGGAGAAATAATTATTTACTTAGTTTCTTTAAATGTTTAGTCAGTAAGCTTTGCTAATGAAATAGAGAAGCCAATATTCACTTCTGCAGATGTGAAAAGAGGCTGTTATATGCGCCACTGGGAATACATTGCACCATTTGCTCTATGCAAAAGGCTTTGCATGCCAGTCACATTTTACCAGTTTCTTAAGGTTATGGAGCAAAGCAGAAACAGCTGTTACCTGCTGAGATACCCTGATGTTTGACTGGGATCAGCTGGTTACCCAGTCTGTGTTTTTTTTTCATTCAGTTTAACCTAAGTTAAAAGAGATTAGGAGTCAGCCTACATAACTTTGCTTAGCATAAATATTAGTTCAAAGGTTTTTGTCTCCATGCCCTCTCACACTGGCTATATTCAAGCTAAGACATCTCATTTTCCCTGAATTATGGATATTTGCAGAAGATAGTCCTTTTTATCAGCATATTCAAAGTTCATCTTTCCTGAAGGAGAGGAAGATGAGTATGGAAACTAAGTCTTACACCTCTAGTCCTTTGGTGTTCCTCAATCCCATTCATTCTTACCTGATCTTTGTTTGCTGTGTCCTGTTTTGGAGACGTTCGTGTTTAATTAGCCCAGCTGAACAAGTGGCATCCTTCCAGCCAGGCTGGCATTCATGCATCCGAACATTAGACATCAACAGTTAGGCATCTGTTGTCTAGATTCCTTTTTTGAACCAAAGGAAAGAAATGGGCATTCGTAGCATGTGACTCACATGATCTATTTTAGACATCTGTGTACACAAGGGTGGGAAGAGCAGCAGGCTAAAGACACCTGTTTGTCTCCACTGACTATAAAAGAAGCCTTGCCATCCTGCACAGATTTAGAGATTGTCAACCTTAGGCAGGGTTATTTCCATCCTTAAGGGCTGTTCTTTTACTAGGCTAGGTTTTTACCAAAGCAGTGATTCATGAGTAATCCTCTCCTAATCTTGCAGAGCTGTGAACTTTCCATGTCTCAGAGAAAAACTCATTCTTCCTCTTTGCCCACCCGGCAATTACACTGTGAAGCTGGGACTGTATGTGTAGCTCAGGGGAGAGCTCTTGTTTAGGAACAATCCCAGAAGTGACATTAACTGGTGTCAGTGGCATTAACTGCTTTGGGAGGTTCTGGTTCTTCTTCATGACGCTGGGATGAAGGCAATGAAAATCTGCCCTGGAAGATCTGGGTGACAGACAGGAGTGCTCTTCTCTCCAATAGTCACGTATAGTTTCAGGGCTTTGCCAGCATTGTGTGCACCTGCAGATGTTCATGCAGGAAGGGGAAATAAATTGGGATAATCACTACAGAAATTCAAAGCTTTCATAGAAACAGTGTTTGCAGTAAGTAGAAAACATTGTACATGTTCCAGAACTGGTGTAATCGTGGACAACTGTATAAGGGAGCAATTAGAAACATCCATCATGTCTGAGTGTGAACATCTTCAAACTTCTTAAGTTGAACCCTAATGTGTGTGCTCTCATGTTCAATTATGAAATCATGCTGGCTTAAGGCTCCTAATGCCTGATCCAGAACATCACATTAATAAAGCACTGGTGTAGGGAAAAGCACTTTGCTGATAAGATTTCTTTCCAAAATATCATCAGGTTAGCTTTGTCCCAGCAGGCTTTCTTTGAGAAATTTGCTGGTGTAGAGTCCATTAATTTAAAAAAAAATAATATTAACAACATTCTAGCTGTTTTCTACATTACAAAGCACACTAGAGCTTTGGTTTTGAAAGCTAAAATGTAGCAAGCTGTTAATAGAATTTATATTTGTGTTCCCAAAAGATCTAATTGAAGTCCCTGGCAAGAATTCTCTTTCCTGTTAAAACTGACCTGGACAGGACTTGCTTTCATGCCACATTGAAAGTCCAGAGAAGAGAATCTCTGTGGGAGACAACACACATTCTTCCTGTCTTCCTGCCTGTAACCAGCCTAGCAGAGCCACTGCATCTTAGTCATTAGCAGGGGAGAGAAGGAAACCAATACTTCCCAGTTCTGGAAAAGAAAACCACTCAAGATTATACTTACTAGATCCCACAAACTAATAGTCAAAGGTCTCTTTGATTGCTAACATTGTACTCTTGACCTTATGAACTGGAAAATATTTTCTGTTGTCCTTGGGTAAGTCTTGTCAGTGAATTGTTTGAGGATTTCTTGGGATTTATGAAGTAATTTAAAAGATTTTAGATTTTAAAACATTTATTTATTCAGTGAACTTTAGTTTGGTAATTACTTCTGCTAAATAAATCTTGTCTGCTAAACATAAACTTTTGTGTTAAATGTAAACCTGAATTCTTATGGTCAAATATATAAAGTTGTTTGAAATTGGATGTATTGTTATGATACTATTATACTATTTTTTAATGAGGACAAAAACCAAAAGAAACAATACTGATGGGATACCATATCTAGCTGTATGGGATCTGACTCTGTGCAAACTAACTTCCAAATGGCTGAAGGATACCAGCCAGCTGCCTACGTGGGGAGAGAGAGAAACCAAAACCGAAGGGGAGAACACCACTGCTGAAATCCTTCAGGTCTCCTGTGCCTTTGCACCAAGTATGCCTTATGGAGCTCTGAGCAAAACCAAACAGGAAAGTTCTTAGACCTGTTGCACTGCCAAATATTTTGTGGTCTCCGGAATTTGAGATTTGAACTATGAGATCTGTGTGCTATGTGGAAGAGCTGCAAAGAGTTGTTTCAAGTTGGGAGGCACTGACTGCGCTGCTGGATCTCAGTAGCCTGCTGAGGTGTGAGATAGCCTCTTCCTCGGAGTTTAAAAAGGACAAGGGAAGTGATCCAACAGCCAGTACGTTTATCTGTTAAAGTCAGGCGAACTACAAACTCCCTAATTGCAGTGACCTTTCTGCTTACCACAAGGAGGGGAAAATACTCTGGTGTTTGCAGAATCAGAGTTACATTTGTTTCTTTCGAATATACCCTCCAGTCTTTCAAAGCTCGTTGTTTTTCCACAAAGCTGGTACACCAATTTTGTGATAGAGTTATATGAGTTGCAAACTGTAGTTACAGTGCTATAGTTACAATATCACTTCTCTGAGATGCATTAGAAGAAGTGTGTTTGCAAGGCTGTCCTCTTAATCCTGCCTAAAGGTGATTTGGGGTAATAAAGCATTTTCTCTTACTTTTTTTGTTTGACAGACTTTTAACTGAAATTGCAGCTAGAGGGCATGTTGTGAAGTCCTGCCTTATGCATTCTTTTTGCCTGGTCCTAGCATCCAGATCTTTGCTTCTTGTAATAATTGTGGTGATCAATGCCTGGGATGCCTTTCTTCCATGGGATCATAATGTGTTTGGAGTGAAAGAAATATAGGCTGGCTTGCTACTACAGTATCAATCAGACCAGGTCCAAAAAACCCTGTTGTGGATTCTGATTTCTACTGCTGTTGCTGCTGCCTCGCCAAGAAACCTTACTCACTCAAGAGGCAGCTCTTTTTCCTTTTTCCCTCCTCTTATCTGGTTTATCCCTGTGACTTTTTTCTCTCCTCTTCCTTCTTACTCTTTTCTGAAACTCATTGTTCTTAGATTGAAAACAGACTCCAAAAACACCATAAACTGTTTTCTTTGGTTTGAAACAGTCCTTCCTGTGCGTACTGTGTATACAGAGGGACTGGCTAACAGTTTGGAGCAAGTACTATTCACTAGAGACAGCAAGAAGGAATAAGATGATGTGCACGCTGAAAAATTCTTTATGAGGAAAAATTGCATGTAAAGACTGCTCCTGACTTAACAGGTCTCCCTGGAGCAAGGCACCACCACCAGCAGAGCATCAGCTCTGATGAGAATCCCTTGGGATCTCACCATGCAGTGGGTGGCAATGTCTTTTGACCAAATCTGAGGCCAGTGTAATGACACAGAAGGATTTTTATCAGTGCTAAATTTTAAACTGTATTAATTATGCAGGCATACAGTGTCACTTGGTCAGTCCTTAAGAGCAGCTGAAAAGTTTCAATTCTCAGTTAACACTCAGCACCAAGGTCAATTCTCAGTCAAGTCTAGGGTTTTTAGATGTGTATCATCATAAAGACAACTGATTTAGGGGAGCTTTTTCTTTGAGCCTTCTTTCAGAGGACTTGTTACTTCACAACTGAGTCTTTGACTGTGCTCTAAACAAGAAGTGTGAGTCAATTTTTTTTAAAGAATAGTCAGTACTAAAATTATCTTTATTAGGCAAAGATGTCAAGGCTATTAATTTTTCATCCCATAGTTAGTAAGAGGAGATTTTTCAGCTTTGTAAATAAAACTCTGCAATTGTCCAAATGATGCACTTCCTCACCTTTTCTGCTTAGTGGCTCCTTGTTACACATTTCATCACAAGTTGAAGGATTTTGCTTGACTGACGTATTCCCAGTCATTTCAGGTAATCTGATTAAATTTTGTTGCATCCTACTAAATGATGAAACATGTTTATTAGCCAGGAGAGTTTTCAATAAAAGTATTCACTCCTGTGTGAAACTTGCTCCCTCTGGTGTTTCAGCAGAGCCAGTGCTTGGTGACATTTAAATCCAGAGTTATACTAGTAATTTCATTGAGTCATAATAATGAGGAAAATTTTTCTTTATAAAATCTGTAAAATATTACAAAAACTTATTGTATCTTACTTTAAAATTATTAGTGATGCAAAGAGCCACAAATATACCTTCCCATACTGGTGTGAATGCCATCTTCACTACATAGAATCCTTCCATTTTATTATGTTATTTCATTGAACTCCCAAGTTTCATGCTTATAGCATTAAAGAAAAATAATTTGTCAAATTTTGGAACCTTCATGTAGAAACCACTGCTTATTTGTTTTTGTTTATAAAGTAAAGCTATTTGTATCTGTCAATCTAGAAAAAATTGGCATGTAACCATATTTCTAAGTTAAATCATTGCCAGTTCTGCTATATTAGAATTTGGACATGTTCTTACCATTCAAATAAGGTTGACTGGATAAAATATGAGACACATATCGTGTAGACAGAAATTGTACATAACAATTGAAGTGTTTCTTGCATGCCTAAGATTTTAAGTCACTGAGACAAACTTCCTACTGTACTGTGGGGAAATACTGTCACCTCTTTGGTCTAGTTTTCTGCACTTAATAAACTACAGTATTTTTCCCAGTCTTTGACTCCTGCAGTCATTTTTATATCTATTTTGTTTGGCTCAAGTAAAGGATATTTTAAACAAGCTGCAAAGGAAGAGTTTAAACTTCCCAGGTGAGCATTGTGAAAGGTGTTTTTAGATTGGCATGTTACATGGGGCATGTTGCTGCACTTGCAAATGGCGTAAAAAGTTACTGCCTATTAGGTGAGATGGAGTGACTGGTTGTATATGTGTACATCAAGCTTGTCCCCACAGTGAAATAAAATATTCACCTAAACAAAGGGGGAAAGAAAGCAGATACTGGTTCTCATCTACCAGATGGCAACTGCTTAGGTTTGCTTGTTTGATCTCTTGTAATCATCTGCAATGCAGAAATTACAATGAGAGCAGGAGCAAAATCAACTTGTATCTTTTGAGTGTGTAAAATGTTATTAACTGATGCTCAACCTCTTCTATTGAGGAGAATAAAATCCTTGAAGACCCTGATGCCATTGTGAGTTTTGCCATGGGACTATGAATAATTCTTTAAGAGGCACACTTCTGTCAATCTGTAAAATATCTTACTGTGCACACAGTCAGCTATGGTCCAATACCAACAGCCAGACACATATCAAAGTGTATAAAGCTAGAAAGAATCAGATAAAAATTGTTTAGACAGCCTACAGCGATACCTTTTGTGTCTACAAAGTACTCCCGTTCTATTGATAAAAAAATAGATCCTGGATAAACTAAGAAAGACTTTTATTACCACAGTATTTCTGGTGAATTAACCATGAAAGAATATGAGGTTAAATAAAAATTCCAAGAAGGTTTTTATTATAACCTTTCTGTATTTTTCTGTTCATAACAGCATGTGATGTTGTCCTCATACTTTCTAACGATGCATTTCTGTAGATGAATGATTCTACATGTGGAAAAGCCACAAGTAATTCAAATGCCTAACAATTGAATGAGCACATAAGAATTTATAACCCATTCTCTAAAGATTCTTGAAGTCTTTATGTACAATTTAAATTTCTTTAGGTATAGTTACTGTTTTATTCTACCAACTAGTCCATAAACGTATAAGGGTGATATATAATGGCATTTTCCATAGAAGTGTATTTATCTTTCTGTGCAATTATATCTTACACACAGGTATGTGCAAGTATGGATTTTGTTTTATAGCAACTTTTAGCAATGAGTACAGATGTGGGTAAATTCATGAAAGACCTGCATATATCTAGTATACTATTATCAGACAGAGTTTTGTGTTGGATACTCAAATGGTTTATTATGCTTGAAAATTTCCATTTGAAAATAAAAAGAAAATATTATTTCTATTGCTCTTTCATTTTGCTTATCTTGAGTCCTTATACAGCTTAGAAATTCCTTTAAAAAAGCAGTTGTCCTGATTGGAGTATATTAATGATAAAAACAGAGCTCCACTTTGTGTCCTGTATCACTATAAACAGTCTAAAACCAGCATTAATTGTCGATGTATTTTCCATACTCAGTTCATTTCTTCCAGAAGAAAGGAGGTAATAAAGCCCATACAACACGATACTGACACAAGAATCACATTAATGTTTAAGTGTCAGTTCAAAAGTAAGTGAACGAGGATTAAAATGTTGTCTCATTATTGTGGAATGTAAGATGCTGAATGCAAACATGCTGTGCATATATCATTGCATTTGGCATGAATGATAATTTAAAGCCTAAAGTAGAAAGGCAACTCCTTACACGTCTGTTTTCTTGGAACTTCATAACCAGTCTTGAAAACGAAAGAGCTGTTTGTGTGTGATCTGGTTTCTTCATAAATATTTAGAGAAGACTTTGTTTGCTCTGTGGCAGTTGCCTCTACAAACTTTCAACATATAAATATGAATTATCTATGCAGTCTTTCTCTTCATAAATGCTCCATCCTGTTTGGCTAAGCCCCATGTGAGTGAGAATTGAATGGCAGGACTTACTTCCTTGCAGCCTAATGATGGTTTGAATGGTAACTGGGCTCTTGATTTCTGTTTTTTTCTCGTCAAAACGTTTAATTGAGGTTGTAGTGAGAGGGGAAGAGAACTGGAGCAGGGCTGGTGATGGTGGAGATATTCCTGCTCCACAGCCTGTCCCACCAAGGAGAACAGCATGAGGATGCTCAGGAGTGCCCACTGCTGTAATGGGCAGTGTGGCTTCCCAGCCAGGTCTGCCAGCCACTGCAAGAAAGCTGGAAGACTGAGCCCTGTGAAGTTTGCATTAACAGAAGCAGCATCAGCCTTTTAACTTTAGGAGATATTCTGTAAATACTCTGTAAGAGATATTCTGTAGCCACTTCAATATTTTCAGGGAGATTTGGAACTAGATGATTGTTGCGATCCCTTCCAACCCAAATTCTACGATTCTATGATTTGATATCAAATATACAGATTGCCTTTAATATCCAGAATTTCCTGCTAGTAGATGCAGAGATCCGTATGAAAATGCCCTCAGAAAGCCAAGAGTTCTCACTTTAACAGAACCTATAGATGACCTGAAATGGCAAAGTCCTCTGTCCAAATATGTACAAACTCTCCAGAGTGCCATCTGTTTTACTGCAAGAGATCTCTTTTAAAGCTAGAGCACTCTTAGATAGATGTCCAAGTGTTTCTTCAAAAAAGTTTGGGCTCCCCTGTCCAAATTGTAAATGTATTGTAAATGTTTCTTGAACATGAAGGTTTCTTTAAGCATGCATGCAAGATTGCAGTCACCTTGAACTGCCCATGCTAGCATCTCTCTGCAACTCTAGCATAAAAACAAACAAAAAAAATGGCAGTGAAACTGGTTGTGACACTAAATGATCTCAGATTAACAGTTGATTAATTTCTGATCAGAATGAGAAAAGAAGAAATTGGGCCTATCAAGTATCCTCAGGTACTCATGTGACATGTAACAGGGCGTATGTTCACATCATTCCTTTTTTGGCAGATTATGGTTGCAGTTTTGGACTAACAGAGACTTCCAAAGGATGAGCTTGAAATACAAAGCCAGAGAGTAGTTCCAGTCTCTGATGATTAGGACACTCACATGCAGAAGGTATTATAAAGTTTGAGTCACTGTTGTCATATGAAGTGAAAAGGTTCAGGTAAGTGAGAAAAGCACAAAACCAAAATCACATCAGGGGCAGGATTCAGCAGACTGGAACCGTGTTCCAGCAAGGCAGAACAGTACTTCTGCCTACCTTGCAAAAATGGACGTGTGCACAGTAAGCAAGTGCCAATCCATGTGCATGTGTGTTTCTCCATTATTTCTTTTTATTTGTTTAAGGACTTCTCTTTAGTCCTGATACAGGATAGAAGAAAAATCTGGAATCCCACAGAAAAATTGTGAGCTAAAAAATAATTGTTTCTTGCACAATTGTGCTTACAGAAACCCTTTTTCCTCCTCATGCTCACTCCTGGAATTAATTTGGGTTATTCACTATTATTTTGGTTTTGTTTTACATAGAGTTTACTTTTCTTCTGTTTGCCCTTGTTTGGATAATGTTAAAACAGATCAAGAATGAAATCGGAAGAGAAAAAAATACAGAATCATAAATAGAGCACTCAGAAAAATTTTCTTCATAACTTTTAAATAGATTTCTCTGGACTCTAAACTCCAGTTTTCTTGTTGACAGACTGGCCAGAAAAGACCTTTCCAACAGTATTTCAGGCATAATTTTAACTAACTTCTTTTCCAATCTCCATAAGAGAATTATGAACTCAACACACAGGCTTTGCACAAAATAAGTTAATTTAGTTTTGCAATTTTTCAAACATTCTTAATGAAGACTGTACATGGTTTTAATTTTCTGGAAAGCACCTTTTTTTCTTTGTTCTCAAGCTGATCACTCTGCCGTAAAATAAATAGGTCTTTGTGCTCATAAGAACAGCATTAGAAATTGAATGTTTCCCTCTTGGCCTTGCTATGGCAAATGAGCTGATACAAGTGGGAGAGTATCATGAGAGTGTCAATGAAGTCAGCAGTCTGTCTCTCTTTTGTTTGGATGACATTTCAGATCTCTTGTTTGTGTATTGTTCAAATTGGCAAAAACTGTTAATAACAGAGCTGTACTTCTGCTCCTTGCAGAATTCATTCCTTTTACTGCCTAGTACGAATTTTTTCTCATATGATCATAGGCATCATTATCCATAGATGGTGCTGGTAAATGTCAACACAAGTATCACTCGTTAAAACAATGAATGGAGATGAGGGTGCATATTCATCAGTAATATGCAATCACAGTACATTAAGGAATGATAGAATATGTCTTGCATTTAGGACACCACTGCCAAAGGGATGGGTAAGGTGTTCCTAACGGACGATTTTCTAGCCTCTTTTTGACGACCTACACTTACAAAAATCATACAACCTCCTTGGCATCTTTTCCAGTGGATCAATACCTTAAAATCGGAAACTTTATTATGATTTCTAATCTAGGTTTACAGAAGTGTAAGCTCACTACTTCTTGGCTTGTTGACCTTGGTCTCAGAGGACAGATTATTCCTTTTTGCCCCAAGCAAAAAAGAAAACATGTAGAAAGCAGTCTGCAAACATGTAGAAAGCTCGTGCTTTCTACATGTTTGCAGACTGCTATTATTTGCCTCTTAGGTTTTTCTTTAGGCTGTCGAATCAACCCGTCGTTTCCAAGAAACCTTCACCCACACCCTGAATCTCTGACACTTGCTTTTTGAGAATCACTGCCATCAGAGACCGTTTCTGTGGAACTGCGCGTTTCAGTTCTGTTCCACCTTTTGAAAGTTTTGTCTAGAAATTTAATGAGGTCTCCCAGCCAAGTCCTATCTACCATCATGGAGGCCAGTATATAGAGAAGAGATAAAAATTAAGAGGGGGTGGGGAGGATGGAAGAAACAACAAACGAACAACCCAGGAAATATCAGGGGATTGTGCTCCTGACAGGCATGCTGTGATGGTTCTTGATAACAGGGAAGCTGTGGTGCTTCAAGATGACGGTGCAGCCTCCACCCGGGCATCCCCTCGGCGCTGCCCGCCAGGGCGTTTGGAATGCGGGTGCCGGCGGGGCCGCGATCCTGCGGGGATCCCGGGAGCGACTCCCTCTCGCTAGATGGCACCACCCGTCCGATGGACTGGAGAGAGAAATGGCGCCTGGAAGGACGAGCTCTTGCTCAGGGAAGTTGCACTCTCTCCTTCTAATACGGTGTGGCTCAACTACTGGTATGGCAAACAAAGGTGCACACGTGGAAACCTTGTTTCCTCCAGCTGTGCTGGCATGTTGGAGATCAGTGGATGCTTTTATACAGTGTCTCGCTGCGGGGTCTAAACGTACCCTTACTCTTTGTAATTTAAGCTCTTAGAGTCATATCCTGCTGGCGCTTCTTGAACATCTTCCTGTTAATAGTCTCTAATATGTAGGGACTGGAAATGGACAATTCTGCAGCCTTGACCATATTTATGAAGGTCTGAAGCTCTGAAGGCCAGAACAATGGTACTTGGTATATGTGTGATTTAAGAGCTGTATTAACAGGATAGCAGGGGTGAGATCCCAGGCAAGAAGAATAAGACTTTCATTGTATGTATTAATATGTAATGGTAAGTGTAACAGAAGGTGGTACATCACCCACAGTAGGAGTAGTTATTACTGACCACTGCTTGTAAGTTACAAAAATAATGATATTACAGAAAGCACGCTACTGGTAACTTTCTGTATATACGGGGTAATCGTGAACATGAGAGGTGAATAGCCTGTTGCAGATCTCCTCTATTGCCCCACTCTAATGTACTACCTTTTATTTTGTGATATGTTTTTCTGTTGCTATTTAATAAGCCTCTTTTTAAACGAAGTTCTTCCCCCATACACCAGTCTTGTGGTGCTTGTTGCTTGCAGTTTCCCATTTCCCATCATATTGGTGTTGAAGTGTGGATGTGGCATCTGTAGGCAAGCGTTACATAGCAAGTAAAACTGGAGTCTACTTACAGCTCTTGGTTCATCTGTACCCGTTTGGAAAGATGGCAACTCTAGATCCAGGGGCTGGAATTAACACCATTTGTTCTTGTCTATGCCAATGTCCTTGTCTATGTCTCTCAGTTCCTTGGGAGACAGAAAAAGGATTATTTCTTGTTTTAACAAAAAATTGGAGTGTTCTTTACAATATGTGTATATATATATATACACACATCTCTCTGTTTGTATTATTATGTACACATGAGTATATAAGAGGTATAGAATGCTGCTGATTCCAGGAAAAATATTTCTCAGTATTTTAACTTCATTCTTACTGAAACAAATTCCTCAAAGCAGCTGGTGCATTCAAAGCTTCAAAAAGAGTTTCAGTTCTTCCCTGGAGCTGTTTTAATTTGAGCTCTCAGAAGCAGGGATTACCTGTAAGGAGTTCTTGGTGGAGCAGTACAGCTGGGTATGATTTTGAGTGTATCAGTAAAGTGTAGTCTGGATGTCATAAAATATCTATGGGCTGTATTTATTTCTTCATTATGCATTTGTTTCCACACCAAGCATAAGAACACATTTCCTGCAAGCCAGTGGATTCAAGTAACCCTCATCAGATGTATAAATAAAAAGCTATTCTGATATTTTACTTCCAGTCAAATTAGGTGCCATCCTTTCTATTAAACTGAAGGAACATCCTGAACATCCTATTTCCCACCTATTTAGCTGTATTCAGTTGAACAAAACAATTTCCTTCTTCTACCCTAAATTGTTTTGCAGGGTTTTTATGATGTGTTTACCAGGGAATGTATTTTAGGAATATGTGAATTGACCCCAGGCAGAGTTTATCAGGCATGTAAGTATGCAAAGTTTGTTGGGACAAGTAGGTGTGTAGTGCAAATAGTTGTAATATATATATAATATAATAATAAGTATATATGATATATAATATATATAGTATAATTATATAATGTAATGTATATAGAAGAATAAGATACTTCTGTGGCAAGCATGTATGAGAAATGTATGTATAAGGCTTACTAAATTTAGTAGCCTGAATATGGATGAAGATGGAGATTTAGAGAATATTTATGGTAACCTCCCACTGATATGTTGTTTTCCTATAAATATTAACCCTGGCAATACTCATATAACAAACAGTCTTCAACGGGAGGAAAATATGTGGATTGTGTTGCTTTGAGTAACCACTATATCACCTTTCAGTCTTTTACTTCCAAACATAGGTAACTGTGTTATGTGAAGCCTATTAGAAGATATTCTTGACAATGGAACAAACAAGATTTTTTCACATGCAGATTATTCATTTGAATTGTTCACACAATGCAGTAGGGAAGATCTGGCGAATCAGATTAATTTTAATGCATGTCTGTCCAGCAAAGGGTAGTTACATCTGCACAGGTGTAGTGCTCAATCTATGGGTAGTACAAGTATTGTCACAAATTGATCGGTCTCATACAATTTGATAAATCTGGCCTGTTAACATTGACCAGATTTATATGGTAATGTAAAGCAAGGAAGTGAATTCTTTTGAGAAAGAAATCATTTCCTCTAAAAAGTAACACCAGATCCTGTCCTACATCCTAAGTACATCCTTCCTGCTTTATAGTGCAATGTGAAAACATTGCTATGTTTATATGAATACTGTAAACCCCTGGTTATTCGAGGTTCACATCTTTGTTGTTTGAATCCTTTGCAATTAATTTTTCAGCAAAAAGCATGAGTATGCACATGCGCAGATAATGCTACAAAGAAAGACAGCTCATGAATATGTGAATAAACCTCACCTGTTGCCCCCTCCCCCCGCAGTCCCTGAGACAGCGGTAGCGCGGCAGCAGTAGCGAGGCAGTGCTGTGTCTGCTGGCAGCACCAGCAATGGCCCTGACTCTGCTCCCACCGGGCAAAACTAGTGAGACAGCGCCATGTTGGGTTTTTCGGGCGGTGGCACACACATGTGCTCCTGTGTGTGGAAAGTTCCCAACAGAACTGCCACTGCTCAGCAGGGGGAGGGAGCGGTGTCAACCTGTTCCATTGCAGTCCTGGAAAAAAAAATAAACCGAACAAAACAAATCCCTCAGAAACAAAGGAGTAGCGACTGTGTCAGCCCCCTTGGACCATCAGGTGTGTCCCAGCCCACGTGACTGTGGGTTCTGTCACAGAGCACCAGGGTACCCATGCCACCGCCATGTCCAGCACCTCCTGTGGGGTTTCTGCACTTGGAAAAGTGGCTCTGGGGCAAAAGCTAGGGTTCTATGGCTGGGAAGGAGCAAAAGGAATTTCCTTTGCTTTCCTTGGGTGGAATAGGATGCAGGGCGATCCCAGGAACGTCCTCCAGAGATCAGAAGCTGATAGGGATGAGGCAATGGGAGGGGCTTAATTGCATATTCATGAATTCTATGTCACCTTGAATCGCAGCCTTCACAGCTCAGACGCTGACCTATCAACCCGCGAAACCCAGGGACTCACTTTGTTGACACAGAACCAGAAGGAAAAGAAAAAATAAGGAAAGAAATAAATTTTCTTTTCAAGTTTTGGGTGTACCAAACTGTGAAAAGTTATTCAAACTACCTATATGAAGACACTTTCCTTACAAGTGTCATGCGTTAGCAGTCATCCTGAAGTCAGGCTGCAGCCTTTGCCGCATACTGTGTGCTTCTCATTGCATTTTTTAGTTTGTGCTGTTACCCTTTACTAAAGGAAGGGATCTCCAGGCTTAGAATGAGATGGGGCGAGTATTGGAGAGTGGGGCTTACTGTGGCAGTGGGAGCAGTTGTACTGATAAGGGGAAAGTTGTAGCAACTGAGCTACTCTCAGCCATTTGGGAATGCCAATAAAAACAGAAAACATATGAAAATAGCCTGGATTTCTCTTCACTGTCCATGGACCTCAGCAAGAAATAAGCATGACACTACATGTAAAAGCTAGACAAGCATCTGACTGTGGCATTGTGCTCATAGGAGTCTTTTTCTGCAGCCAGTACACTGCTGACATGATGGGAGATGAGGAAGGGCAAAGAAGCAAGAGGGCAAAAACTGAGGACAATTTGAATGGCGTTCTTTCAGGTAGAAAATGAGGGGAAGTGGAGGAGAGTGTCAGGAAATGGTACCTTTTAAGCTTGCTTGAAAAGCTTTGGGGGAAAAGTTGTTAACAAGTTATGTTTTCAAGAAAAGTTACAGCCTCACATTGAAGCTGGCTTTTGTTACAGCCAGCCTTGAGGTTCTGGACTGGCCATCATAGGTTTTCAATCCTATCCACTAAATATGAGGTGGGTGGGTGATGTTCAGCTAAGAGATGTCAGAGCAGCAATAGCTTCTAATTTAGATATTATGACTTCTATTTAAATATAGCTAAAGGTCTTGTACTGTTTCTGACAATTTTTGTCAGGGAAATCTCACCTCAGAATCTCAAGAGTGGCAGGGAGAGTGGTGGTTCCTGCCTTTTAATATTAAACCAGAAGAAACAGCATCTGCTCTTGGCTTCCTTAGAAGAATTTCTAGTCATTCAACCCTTTTTAGTTGGAGATCTATCTTTAGCTACCAAAGCATTTTAAATTTTGCAGTAAACTTCTCATAGGCCACAGGAGTAGAAGAGGAAGTGACACATTAAATATTTGCAGAGGTGATGTTTTGTATGTGTTCTGCTGAAGTGTTTCCTTCTGTGTATTAAATGTTTATATAGCCCTGCAGTCACTATTAATCCAAGTAGTCATGTTTTTCCTAGCCCACCATGGATCTTTACCTTATGGTCACCCTCTTGAAATTAATCAAGGTGAGCATGGAGTTGTCATCACTGGAAAATAGTTTATTATTATAGAAAACACGGTCTATTTCTGTCCGACCAGAACTAGATGTTGCTAAAAATATTGAGAATTTTAATGTTACATGAGTAATAATCATCCTTTTTCACAGAGTGATTTGCCATTGGAATGGGTTGCCCAGGGAGGTGGTGGAGTCATCATCTCTAAAAGTGCTTAAAAAGAGACTCGATGTGGCACTTAGTGCCATGGTTTAGTTGATGAGATGATGTTAGGTCATAGGTTGATGATCTCAAAGGTCTTTTCCAACATAGTTAATTTTGTGATTCTATGATTCTGTGATTCTTTAGCAGATATATTGGCAAAAAGGGCGAATTAAGTTGATCCTGATAATCAGTGATTTGTTCAAAATCGAAGTGCCATGTGCAAAGTGTTTACTTTGAGATCATAAAAAATCCCAGCTTTTCTGATAACGTAGAAGTTTTCTCTTTAATTTGATTTGACATACTGATACATGTTCTCTATTTATGAGTACACATTACTAGTAGAATCCAACCTATCCTTAGTACTGCTCTATTTTTCATTTCTCTTCAAATGTCCTAGCTTCTCCCTTCTGTCTGACTTTTGTATTTTTTCCCTTTTTATTTCATATTTTGTTTCATTTGTACGTACAAGAGCAGCTTGAAGGATACTCTGTTTTATAAGCAGCTACTCATATATCTTGGCACATAAGCTAATCCTTTGCTACAACAAGCAGAAGTTCATCCTGGTGCCTAGTTCAATCTCGTGATGGGCAGCAACTTTCTGAGGTGTCAGTTCTGAATTTCTCGTCTCCACTGGCCAACCCACCTATATTCCTTTTTTCCACCCTCTCTTCTGACAGAAATACTGAGTCTTTCTTTTTTCAGGTCAGAATACTAAATAATACTGACATTTCCTTTGTCTCCAAACTTAGTGTCCTCTTTTCATGTCTACTCCTACTTAACTAAGAGGTGTAAGTAGCTGGTATTCTTCCAGCCTGACTGCGCCGGGATCCTTAATGGTTTGGTCTGTTAAGAAACTGCACGGCAAGGAATTGAGACAATTACAGAAAACATGAAAGTACAGAATATTTAACATTCGTCACTTTTCATTTTTGCTCATATGACATTTGCTTCTTCTAAACCTATTATCTTCCTGGACTATCATCCCTTTTTTCTGTTTTTAAACATTTTTATCTCCTGGGGGAAGGAGAGGGATGATTTATCTCTTCCTGCTGCTCCCTGTTCCTGATATCTGCCTCATCCCAGGCCTCCAGAATGTAACCATATTTTGTCCAGTCATCCCTGTTTCTGTTTTCTTATCTTATGTTAACATTTCCTTCCATTTGTGTCTCATTTTGCTCCTGCTGCTCCTGCTATAACACACGCTTGAGTTTAAATGAAAAGAAATTAAAGACTACTTGTCCAACTTTAACCATTACCCTCTTTCTCCTCTGCTTGCTTTCATTAGATTAAATGTAAATTCTTCTGCAAAATCTCCAGTGACTAAGGTATATTCCTTGTGTTTCTGTTGAATGGTCATGATACTTGTTAGGTTTGTTTTTTTAGACAAGAGAAAACGACAGCAGCAATCATCAAAGACATGTCTCTGTTAACTAAAAACCTGAAATTCAGCGAGATACAAGGGATGGCAATATACAGTGAATATACATAGTTAAATGTGCCACTGCCAATTGTAACATGTTATTGCAGCTTCAGTCTGTTAGTCAAATTAATAATTGTTACTTACAAGCCTGCATTCAGACAAAAATTAGGGAAGAGTTCCCTATTTATGTCAGAGCTGCAGAGAATCTGATTACGAATATTGTTAGCCAAGCTATCGCCTTTGAGTTTAAAAGAGAGAGAAGTCACATTCCCAAATAATACTTTCATTGTAAGAGATTGTTAAAACCACTAAATACAAGCTGCAAGTTGGCAGCTGAAAGTTTATTTTTCTTGGCTGAATTCTAAGGATTTTTTTTTTTAGCCTCATACCTCTCAGCTTAGCTAAATCGTATAAATAGTGGATAAATTATTTTTAATTCAGCCAAGTAGGTGCCCCTTAGAAGCAGTGACAATACTAAAAAAGACACTGTGTTCCTGTGTTTTAGTTCTGGACTGAAATCTTGCCAGAAACATGCCTCTTGAACATTTGCCCATTTTATAATCCAAATCATAGTTAAGGGATGAAAACTGCAGTATCCTGGTGCTGCAGATTTAGAGACATTGAATCCAAAGGAGTCCAGAGCCAGTAGGTGTAAACTAATCCTGCCAAGGAGAAGCGGTGTAATAGAGCACAAGAGAAATCCACAATTATTTTTTTCCCAAACTACGGGTGTTATATTACAACATCAAACTGCACACTTTAGTAAAGTAATTTTGCAACTGTAGTAGGGAAGAGAGGGTAGTGGATGAGGGTAGTAGAATTAACGCCTGGGTTATTGTCTGTGCTGGAATCCATGACAAACATTGTAGAGACTCTTTCTGAGTTTGGCCTGGAGGCTCTGCATTTCCAGCTATACTTAATTCCCATCACACTTGCTATCACAACTGTATTAGACACATTTAAACTGCAAGGCAAGACAATGCAAAGAACATCCTGATTAAATTACAATGTTAGAAGAGACAAGAAAAAATAAACTCCAAACTGGACACTCAGGGAACCTCTGAAAATACACACAGAAGAAATTATATTGCTTTGGAAATAGGAGACTCCTTCTGGACTTTAATATGTAGCAATTCCAGACAACTCATTTTAATGCTTCTATTTCTATCTTCTGCTTGAAAAGGAAATATATTTTTTCTTAAAGGATACTTGATGGACTGCAAAGACAATTATTATTTTTGAAAGTGAATTTGGAAAATTGTTATAAATCGCTACAGACACTAGTTGCTAATTTGCTATCCCAAACTGTATTTCAGAGATTTCAGATCAGCTCCAAGTTGTTCAGTAAAAAATGCATTTGCTCCATGGCAACATATTATGTATCACATATATGTAATAAATTCCAAAGTTGTACATAAAATGCTTAGATTTTCCTTTCCCAATCCACATCATTGGATTAAGTTTTCTCATAAAATCACAGGGGGTAAATATGTTGATTGTTATATTAAATGTCATGGCCTTCTTGTTTCAATTTTTATTAAATACTTTTATTTTGAGTAAACATTCACACTACCAACGAGCCAGATGTTACTCATGTAGGCTTTGACATGGTTGAAGGTAACTGAAGACAATGGAGACTTTGAGGCAAAAGTTTGAACAATTGGGTTTTTATTGTTTTCACTGATTTGTGGCTATGCAGTAATACATGTCCATGTCCATAAAGCTGCATGTTAAGTGATATTCATAAAGCAGAGAGAGAAAAATGTAAAGATTTCTACTGTTGTAGATCTGGCAGTGACCACAAGTCCCCCACGTGCATACTGGGTATTTTTGGACTAACAAAACTTTTCTAAAATGTGTTTATAGTTTCATTTTTAAGACTATTGTGCAATTTGGGTGGCCTATAAGCATTACCAGGAAGGCATTGCAAGACAGAGAAATGTCTCATTTCTTAAGAATGATGTTTTTCTGAAGAATTTAAGAATGATGTTTTTCTGAAGAATTTAAGAATGATGTTTTTCTGAAGAATTACTTTTAAGTTTTTCAAGAATGGAGCTGTATGCAAGTTGCATAAAAGTCACTTTTATTACTGTTAACTCACTTTCACCTTTCCACTGTTGTCTCCAGTAAAATTAGTTCTTTTCTGATTTCTCACTGATGCTTTTTGTGATAGCATATTATTTTTGTGGTTTGCCTGCTTTCAAAAAACAAAGGGCAGCATATGGCATAGTGGGGGGAAAAATGCTTCATTTGTCATTAACAAATCATTCTATTTGCTATTTCTCCATCGGATATTAAAGTTCCCACAACTCTTTGCCAACAAGGTTCCTATCAGTCTTCTGTACTCCTCAAAACTGGTTCATGCTCTGGGATAATGAGCAAGTTTTTTTGTTTTTATTTTATTTTGCTTTCAATCAAATCTTGTAAATTTTGGTAGTTAAACTCGTTCGCAGGTATGATGTGTTCCATCCACCAAACTATCTTCACCAGGTGCAATAGTATGTTAGGAATTAAGTGAGCCTCTGCTTTCCTGGGCCATGTTGGCCTAATTACAGTAGAGTGTGCTTTAATAATAGTTCCTCTAAGCTACCTCTGCCTGATATGGCAAACAGCCCAGAGGCAAACCAGATCTCAGTGTCAAGAGCTGATTCATTGCTTGTCTGCAATTAACAGCTGAGCTTCAAGGCCTGGATAGAAAGCTAGAATAAAACTCTCTTTCAACTCATATATTGTTGGCCTTTTCCAGTGCAGATGTAACTCAAAGACCAAATATAATAGATTTATCACATAGAAGATACTGCACAGAATATGGACAAAGAAGACAGTGTTGATTAAATTAACTCTAAGTCCTTAAATTACATCAAAGAATGCACATGGAGGAAGGAATACATTTCATAAGGAAAGGAAGTATCCAAGAGTAAAGGTCATGTAAAACAGATCTTTCTGTCTGATGGTAAAAAGTGTGAAAGGTCATTAGTTATATAAATTAATTTTGCTATCTTTCTTTTAATTGTTTGAACCTGTGAGATCTAATGCCAAGCCTGCTTTGTGTTCCCCTTGATTCTCATCTAATGTTGTGTGCTTTCCAAAACATCAAAGAAGAAAAATTGTCATAGCATAGCATATGAAATATAATTACTAATGATAATACTGAAAAAAATGCAGTTTCTGCTCCTAGAAACTCTTGCTCATCCCAAACAATATTGCCACAGGAAAGAAGGGGGGAAAACACGACAGGAAACCTTCTTTTGTAAATCTGCTTTGTTTAATCAAAAAAATCATTGTTCTTGGCTAGCTCTCAAGGCAAATGTCATGGCATCCCATAATGCTGGCTGCAGGAACAGGCTCATATTCCACTCATACACACTGTTACACAGGCTGACCTAAATACAGTGAAGAACTGGAATAGTGACCTGGTTGTGAGTTGCGAGATTTTGTATGAGAGACTTTCCTCAGATACAATAGTCCACTTTTTCTGCAGAAATCTGTCAAGACATAGTACAGAATAAAACGTTTTTACCTCCTGTCTAATTCCAGGGATAACGGCCCATTTGAAATTTTTTTAGGAGGCTTTTGTTCCCTGCCATCTGTAGATGTTTTAATGTGTAATGTATGAAATAGTATTATGTTTAGCACCCAGCATCTTTCAGTCTTCCTTTGATACTACTGATTCAAAAATACATGTTCTCTTTCATTAAAACGTTAAAGTTCAAGTGGTTTAGTTCTTATTTTTTCAAAGTAGAGAACAGCATTACTCACATACCAGAAGGCTAAGTAATGTCTGGGATTTATTAAATCATTCAGCAAAGTTGACCACAGACAGTTGCATATAGAACAAGTGCTGGAAAAAAAATAATCTATGATGATGTTCTTTATACTAAAACAGACACAGACTGAGAGCCAAATACTTGGTATCATTTCTGTCTCTGTAATTATTATGTTTCTTTTGAAACCTTTAACTAGCTTGACAGTTTTGGTTATAGAGGGTTTGAGTGCAGAGGAAATATGTAGGTAAGTTTAATTTGAATCTCGGTAAAGCATCTATGGTCTATAACAAGATAAATATTTATTGGTGACTTTACTGAATAGGTAACTTACTGCCAAGTTAGTGTTGTTGTACACTTTTAAAAATCTTACATTCCAAGTGTATTTGCAAAATTCTCTTGCCATTTTATTTGGCAAAAAGAGCATTATTGAAGCTGGAATTGGAACTGAATTTTTTTAGAGTATGTTCCTACTATTCCAAATACTTTGCTGGTTTTATCAACCTTTCACAGATAAAGTGCCATTTGTGAAAAATGCAAAAATAGTAAAATGGATGTTACTGATCAGACAGTGCTAACCTGAAGTGTCAGAAGTAACTGAACAGGTGTTCTTGGGAATTTCAGATCCTTGCCATTGTCTAAACATTAAACTCATTTTACAATCACAAACTGAGGATCCAAAAATTGAGCAAAGGCAACAAGAAATAATTATTTCCTCCATAAAACTATAGTCTGAAATTTCTGTATTATTACCTGGTGTGAGCAAAAGAACGTCAAACAAAATAACTATGAAAATTCTATAATGAGAGAGAAAAGTCATGAAAACTTATTTCTGCCTCAGTGTATCCTTTTGGTTTGACTGGGGTTATATTATGTTTATACTGAGTTACAGCCCAGGGAAAATTTTAAACTTTGCTTTGCCTTTTAAAAATTTGTTGTGTTCACATAAAAGAATATTTGCTGTGTGACTATTTTTGAAATGTTGTGTGAATTGTGAAAATTTGTTGTGTTTGTGAGCAGGATTGGATAACATAAATTATGTTTTAATTTTTTTTAGAAGACTGTGGGACATATTTCCCAGAAGTGAAAAATCATCCAGACAAATATTTACAAAGATGTCCGGAGTCTGTAAAGAAGTGGCTGAAACAAATGAAGAACGCTGGGAAGATTCTGCTATTAATTACTAGTTCTCACAGTGACTACTGCAGGCTTCTATGTGAACATGTTCTTGGGTAAGTGCAACCTCCATTTCAAGTTATCTCTGCTAGGCAGCAACTGGCTATAGGAAAGCTAATTTGATTTTCTTTATGTATTGTGAGTTACTTGGTTTCTGTTGGGCCCCTCTCTGGTAGAGTGTTCCAGGGTACTCAAGACAAAGGAGTCCATCTATGAGCCTGTGAGCTGTATCTGGCTCACAGCCCACTTACATCCTGCATCTTTTAGGGGGCATCATGATGGGATTGAAAATGCCAGAAGATTACCTGTCAGCCTAACACCAAATACATCATCTGAATCCCAGTTTTATCATACATTTTTGCTGGACTGTCTTATTATATCACTTACTTTCTGTGCTTCTCCAGCAGTAAGAGCAACTAGTAGTACTATTTCATTTCCTTGCAGTAAATCTGCAGGAAAAGCATACAAATACTTCTTTCCACTGATGGTTTCCAAAAGATTGCTGTGCATGAGAAATGTGCATTTACAGATCTCAGCAGAAAAGATAAAATGGGTAGTTTGTTGCATTTGGCAACTGATTGAGATTGTAGTTGCTCATCACAACTGCTGTTTTTAGCGTAAGGTTAAGAACATGACTGGTCAAGTCAAATTCAGTGAAATTCAGTATAACCACCACACACCTAGAAAGAAATTAATCAGTGATGAAAATAGGTAGGTTACAGGGTGAGACTGTTTATTATTGATCTAAGAAACAAAGTAGTTCAATGTGAACCAGCATTGGCTATCAGGATGTGCCAGGGAACAGCAGAGTACAGCAACACAATAAGAAAGCCACTAGTAAGGTAAAAAACAGAGCTACCTACCAAAATAAGACATGCCAGTATCACTTCTCTTTTGTACTCTCTCGGCTAAATGCTAAATGAAGCATCAGCTGTTTCAGTTCTCACTGCCTTGCATGAACATTATATGTACTTGCTCTTTTGAGGGGCAAATCTACTTCCTCACAAAAAGCAGTTCACCTTATGAGTAAGATGCCTGTGAATTACCTCTTTCATGTAGACCTGTCTAGTTGTTTTCTAAATGAAAATTTGGTGTAAATTAAATCCTTGGCCACATATAGTGATATTGACTTTCTTTTCTTGGGAAAGCTGTTTCAGGCAGCTGTAGAAATCCTGCTGGAAGAGAGTAAGCAAGGTATCTGAGAGTCAGTTGCCCTTCAAAAGACAGAAGAGATGTTCTACTAGAAGGATATTGCATCATGGTCTCTCCACTTAAGTGCAGAATGTTGTACCATATTTATTACCATATTTTCCAGTGACTCATCCAGTGTGGCTTCCAAGTGTCTTCTGGAGAACTGAATATTCCAGTGTTCATTAGACATTACACAAGTGGGGGGGGGGGTTCCCTGAAAATCTAATTTTTTAATTGATTTTGTTTGTTCCATAACTCTTGTATCAGACAAAATGACTCTATTTGGCTGTGATGCTTTTTGCTGTACTGCAATATAGTTCAGGTTCACACCTATTGTCTCTGCCCTTTAGTTTGACCACGCTAACTACATTTTATTTTTTACATTAAGCCTTATGAATTGCGTCTACACAGTCCTTTATTAGTTTCTATACCTTGTCCTTTCTGTTAATCGATTTGATATTGAGAAGTCCAAAACTGTGTAATAATGAATAAAAAAACCCTAATGATAAAGGAAAAACAGAGATGCATGTGAAATTTAGCCTTTTACTCCTAACATCCTTGCATTGTAGGATGTTTAATTTTTTTTGTACTTTAATTAAGTAGTTTTTTGGCTAAGAAATTGTTGTCTACATAAAATCTGTGCTGCAAAATTCTTGCTTAAGTGTATAATTTACCATTTCATGAGCAAAATATCCCACTTGTGTTCATCTGACCCAATTGTCCTTAAATAAAAGACATTTTGGTATTACAGTCGGCCCTCTTCCACTTTACGCACCCATATTGTGGCTTCGCATCTTAAGGGCATGATTTTTCAGCGATTAAGGAGGCCCCTTTTCAGAACTGTCCATTCATGACCTGGGACACAGGAATATTCCATTAGGGGGTCATGAATATGCAAATTGCTCCCCTTCCCGCCCTCCCCCCAAGCCACTGCCTGGACCACTGGTGCAACAGTCTGCCTGCCCATGCTGGCCTGGGCTAGCTGCCAGTCTGGGCTGATGGGTGGCTTCGCGGAGGAGGGTCCAGACCCACGGTCCCTTGGTATAGGAAACCCTCTATAATATATTTGGTATATATTTTGGAAATAAAATGAGAACTGTTTCCCAGTCTGAGCACACACATACTGCTGAGACCAGTGTATAAGGTATGTAAACCTACAGAAGCAAGTGCCAGTTCATTCACACAAGCAGCATCATGATGTGACTTTTCAGTCTTACCTACCATGCGAAGGCATGTCCAGTTAACTGAAACTTTAAGTCTTGTCAGGAGCACACCTGAAGTGAATCAATCATCACATAGTCATTGAAGCCAAGTGTCATTTTACCTTTTTATGAATGTTAGCCATTTAAAAGCTAGGAATTTTTGAAGCTGGGAATTTTTGACACTGGGAATTGTCCTTGGCAGTTCCTTCTGTATTGTAGCATTATATCTGATATAACTGGGATGAACTAACTTCTGAGAATGTGGATATTGTCTCTATGGTGTCAGTCACTATCTGTGAATTCAATGTGCAATTTTTAAATGGGTAATTTTGTGGGAGATAGATCCTACCCTTTGTCTTAGCTATATGTTTAGCTTATACTAAGTATAAGCTATAGCTTATACTTAGCTATTAGCTGTAACCACAGGCCACTTACCAAACACAAACAGTAACTGGAGCAGATTTGATTTATGTGTATTGTTACATAGTAATGTAACACAAGGTCTCTCATAAAACCAGTATCTTTGTACATGAGATTTGTTTCAGAAAAGACCACAGACAACATATCTCCTCACACAAAACGTAGTTTTTTCTTCAACAGATCCATGAAAAGTTGACAAATCTTGATAGCATTTCAGTGCCTGTGTCCATCCCGGTCTTGCCATCTGTGATTTTTTTTTCTCCATGCAAGTGTATCCATCATTTTTGTATGTTGTAGGTGATAAAATCACCTAGGTAATGAAACATTTCTAATAAAATAAAACACATCATAGAGGAGGAATGTTTACATTTTCTTATATGCCATGTTGAAACTTTCAATCCCATTTAAATTGATGGGATTTCCACAGTTCAGATACCAATTTGTATATATGAACATAATGAGCTTTGGAAAATCTGAATTTAGTGGTGAGATTCAGCTGGCAGATTAAGACTTGAAGTTGGTAGGTGTTTATTTGTAACACCTAGCACATCTAACCTCCCTGTAACAAGTGGGAATTTAGTGAGAACAGCCAATGGAGTATGAAGAAGGAGTTCAGCTATCAAAATACCATTTCAAATTTAGGGTATGTGAAAGCACACTTCATTGGCTTCATTGACTCAGTTCATTCTGAGTTGTCTCAGATCTCAGAGATCAACAGAGATCTGTTGTCTACCAATGGCGTCTTAGATACCCATTAGGCCTGTGCATACCTACAGTATGGATACCAACAATGTAAGCATGTGTGTTTAAGTGTCTTCAGTTACTTCCTAACCCATCACTTCACTTCATATATTCTTCTTCGGAAAGAAAATCCTTCATTTACGCCTTTCTGTGTGTTTCTATGCATATGTTGCCATTTGAGATTAAAATATGTCATCTATTACATGTTCTCCTGAGGTGTGGGTCCCTTCCAACTCATAATATTCTGTGATTCTGTGATTCTGTGTGAGATCAAGGAACATCTTTTTACAAATAATCAGTGATCCCAAAGTTACAGCACTGTGGGTTTGGCTCCCTTTTGACAGCCTCAGGAGAAGAACGGCAGTAGTGACATGGACCAAGCACTGAAAAAAAAACAGTAACAGAAGCGTCTTAAAGAAGTGCTTTGATATTTTCTTAAGTCTTAAAGAGTATTTAGTATTTAGCTAAATCATTAGTTTATCTAATTAAATTTTCTTTACTTTCTAGGCACGATTTTGAAGAATATTTTGACATTTTGATCACAAATGCTTTGAAACCTGGTTTCTTCTCCCATACACCAAACCAAAGACCTTTCCGAACTCTTGGTAAGTTCAGACGTGATTCCCTTCTCATCTGCTTATCTCTATCACAAATAAATAAATAATTTGAGGAGACTGACTGAATGCATGGAGTTGGGAACTTAATTTTACACTCTTAAAATTCTGTTAAGACTGAAGAGCACTGAGAAATCTGGAATTATGGTGCTGAGGACATTTAAAAGACAGAGCTGTGACAGTAATTAAAATTACATTGAGTCTCATATATTGCATCATTAGTGAAAAAGAATCCTTTTCTTTATTGTGCTGACAAGGTCATGCACAGAAAATTAAATTTAGCTCTGGGACAATTTATAGGAGGAATATTAGAAGAATTTAAAGGAAATTCAGAGAAAGGTACAAATAAAATTGCAAAGCTGAAGGAAGGGATTTATGATGGAAATCTGACATCATTAAATGTGTTTTCTTTGGTTAAATAATGACAGAGTAGGTGAAAAGGAAGTGCCCCTGTACTCACATAATTTAATTGAAACAGTCTGAAACATCTGGCAATGTTGCCTATTATGTAATTAAGGTTGTAACACGAGGTTTATAAGAGCAGTGTTCACTGAACTACAAATAACAGTAGTAACATAGCTGAAGACAGTTAATTTTTCCTTATTTTGGTAAATACCTTCATGATTAAGTGTTACCTGAAAATCAACCTTATATCCAAAATAACATAAGTCAGCCTATATTAAGCTGCATTTTATCATTTTATGACAGGAAAGTCAGCATTCCAGCCCAAAAGAAATTCTGCTTGTGGAACTTCTACAGTAAAACTAAAACAAGCTACAGAAATCCATATTGAAACTATTTTAATGTTTCACATATTTATATAGTGAGAAAAGTAAGAAATATCTTAAGTGCAATTTTTAAAGAATTAGCTGAAATAGTTGCCAAGTTGGTAATTTGAGAAAAAATAATCCCAGAAGGGTAATTGAAACTATTTATTTGAAAGGAGGGAGGGGGGTTAAATCATAAAGGGTGAAAAAGGGTTGGTTCTGCAACCATTTTATTTAGTTTCATACAATGCAAATCGAAAATAAAATGTAATTCACTTTGGATTTTTTTTTAAACAATCTGATTAGCCTGACTTCCTAAGGAAATCCTGCTGTGTCCCTGTCAGTAATCCAGGCAGCAACTTGTGAACTTCTTGGCTAGTTCCAGTAAATGTATTAAATAGACAGCCAAAAAGCTGCAAAATAGAACAGGAGGGATGGGGAGGGAGGCGGTGTAAACAAAGGCAGAATAGAGGAAGAAGACCAAATTGCTGTCTCCACTGAAAAGTATTGAGTAGCATTGGCTTAATGATCATATTAGATTGTAAAGACCAATTTTCATGTCGCTGTCTCTTTTTCATGCTTTCAAACAGGAACAGCATTGCCTAGAGTCCTCTTACTAACCTTAGTGGTTTTTGCAAGGAGACTCAATGTGATGGTTGATCGCTCACTCATTACATGAATACCTTACTAATGCAAAATAAAAGGTAGTTTCTGTTCTGGACACCTCACTATCAAAAAAGATGAGGGGTGCAAACATAAGTAAAGCAATCATCAGATAAATTTGTTGAAACAACTAACCTCAGGGTGGATTTTTTTTTTATTTGTATTCAATTGACAGTAACTAGTTTCTTCTGAACGACCAACCAGAATGTTCAAAGCAAATAATTATGAACATAGGACAGGTTTTTAGAAACAGGTTTTGACGGTCCGAAGAGCTTGTTTAAGATTATGTGAAGTTTAAACTGTAAAAATATGAGCATTTGTATGTGAAAACGCATGGAATAATATGTATTTTGCTGCCCTCCTTCTATGTTCCTCACAACAGCCATATAAATTCAGGATACTCACAAATAGTTTCATCCAATCACTCCTAATAGTTCATTTCTGAACTGAATTCATTTCTGGCTGAATTCAACTGAATTCAGAAATGAGTAGTTCGTTTCTGAGTATACAGTGAATTTTCTAATACATTGAGAGGAAGGAGTTTTCCAGTTTCCAGAAAATTTTAAGGCTTTCTTTCATATCAGAGCCACTGAAAATTCAAAATTTCAGTTTCTGGTTTCTGTCTTCCTTTTGCCATTATAGATATCCTGTGGAAGAGTTTGGCCACTGTGCTTCAGATCAGGGAGACAAAATTTCCTTAATTTTACTTTGCAAAAGGAAATATCTAGAGGTGGACACAATAGTAAGCATTTTCTTGAAGCACAAAGAGTAACCTTTCACTAGTATCATTTAAGGGGAAAAAGCTCCAGTAAGTGAATCAAAGCTTGTTCCTTCAAGAAATGTGTGTCAGAAAATGAACCGAAGTAACTGCTTATCATCGCCTTCCATTTCTCCAGGTCTGACTTTCAGCCATCTGAGCTGCAATAAATTCCTAATGATACCTTATTTCCTTCAGTTCCAAGGAATTGTGTTATAAATGGACTTGAGGATAACAGAGAAAATATGCAATGTGTTCTTAATTTCGAACACCTCAAGTGTTGCATTGTGCGCTGGAGTTAAATGTTATTTATCTCTAACAGGAATTCTCCTGCAAATGTACTAAAGGAAATGTTTTGAAGTTTACTAAAGAGAAGGATAAATTCTTTTCAGTGAATAAGTTCAAAAGGCAACTGTGTTCAGTAAACATTTGAAGAAGAACAAGAAACAGGACAAGGTGACAATGGAGGCATTGTCTGGAAATGTGATATCGGGTAACTGCTCTGCAGAAGTGTTTTTTCAGCAGACAAGTAATTTTAGAACTATTCCATTTAGAAGCCATGAAAGATTATTTTAATTGTGCAATTAAAATTGCATCACTACTTCATTTTGAGTTTCAAGATGTGCATCGTTGCACCAAAACATTGTTTGAAATCCTGAAAGAATTTTGTGACTGCTTTTTATTGAACCAGGGCACTGAAAGGCACAATAATTAATTTTTTATATTTGTTTTTCAAAGTACCATTTTTTTTGTATTTGTTTTTCGAAGTACTATTCAAAGTACCAAAGTGGACGAAGAGTTTATATGTATCTTTACAGTTTTTGGAGCAGCTACACTTATTTTTACCTGGCAAAACAGTTTTTAAAATTAGTGGTAAATTATGTAGCAAAGTAGATAGTTTGTGAGAATAGTACTACACACAAAAAAACCACAGACTTTACTACCATAATAAGAATATCCCATAATTTATTTGTTATTCACAAGGTTACATTTTCTTTTACACAGGGAAATTCTTCACATGGTTCTTGAAATCCTAGTAATATCTTGACCTACTGGATCTAAGGATCAAGTTAAAAGTGTTTATGTAAATCCTCTGTTTACAATGAAGGAATGTCTTTGCTTTCAACAGCTAAATCCAGCTTAATTTATCATTCTATGAAGGACCTGAAAGAATATAAATAGAAAATATAGCTGTGACATATATGATAATCTGAAATACATGAAGATTTTGGTAACTTTCGACAACGGAGTTTTCCACTTATCACATCACTTGTTACTCTACACCCAATTACTAGCCTGACTTCTAGCTCTGATCATTGTCAAATATAGTTTTTAGAATCCAAAATTATAATTGAAGTTGTAAAGATAGCCCTTAATTCCCTGAAATCCTTCTGTAATCTGTATGCACAGGGAATTCTGCTTGGCCTTAAGTAAGACTTAAAAATATTTTATTTCCAGCTCAGGCTCTGCTGCTGACTTTCCTAATCTGGAGTTTTGAGGGTTTTTTTTAAAAAATTGAAAATGTGCTGCTGATTATTCCGTGTCTGAATTTACAACACGATTTTAAAACACATGTATATCCTTATGTATATGTGAATAAATATATATATACAGGCTGAAAACAATCCTATAGATGAAGTGCCAGTGGATGCCATACTACTTTGAGATTGTGTGCCTTTGTCCTATGCCCAGAGAAACAAACTCACTCTCCTCCTGCAAAGAGTCTCAGGTTTTCAAAGCCTGCTTTTAGTTGCATTTCCAGGCTGTCTGCCTTATTCCTAGACTTGAATTTCTGTCCATCTTATGGTGCCTCTGCTGCAGAATGCAGCTTCCTATTTAAGAAAGTCTTTCAGTCCTCTGATTTTCTATGATTTTATGGTAACTGCCTATTGTGGTTTGACCCTGGCTGGATGCCAGAGATTCACCACAACCTCTCCTGGAGGAGAAAAACTGGAAAGTAAAATTGGAAAATAAAACTGGTCACAGGCAAAAAAGCAAGACAAACTACAAGTAAAGAATATAAAGGATTTATTTACTAACTAACAAGATCAGAACTGTGAAGGAAGCATCATTTAAAAGACAACCTTTTCCCCCCACCCCTCCTTCTCTAACAACAGATCTCATATTCCTTTTTTTCACCAGGAGACAAAGGGGGAACATAGGGTAGANTTATTCACAGAGACGTCTCTATAACCTTGAATGCCATGGCAGTGACTGAGCTGGCCCAGGCCAGAGTTGAGCTGTTAACCCCCTCTCTTCCAGAGCTGCAAAAAACCTAAACTAGAACACTGCCATTTTAACAACTCTCTGCAGAAGCTTTTTACCTCCTTCAGCCATTCTTCCTTAGACTGCTAAGAGTACAGGAAAATTCTATGAACTGAAATTACCCATTAGAAAATAAAAAAGGGGACAGGGTATAAAACAGTGTACCTCTAGACTGAAGAACCATATAACCATCTCTGAGTATTAGCAACTGCAAGACTTCAGAAGGTGGTGATCCCATGTCTGCTATTTGAGGATTTTTTCTGCTGTCTTTGTGTCATCTGGGCTTGGCTATCGGCAGAGATGAGCTGCAGACCTGGGTGGAGAATCAGAGCTATTCCTATATAACTGGCTTTTTGTATTTATATTCTAAGGCTTTTTAGGTCTGTAGAGTGAGATCAGGGAGTGTCTTCCTTCATGTATAAGGCATATCACTTCTTTTTAGGTCATTGTTTTTATTTGAGATTTCTGTCTTCAGCACCAGAAGAATACCAAAATACTGCCTCGTAAATTTTATAAGACCTGTGGTAAAACTGCATAATATATATAAAAATGTGGACATTTTGGAACAGATTTTATTGCACTATTATATATATAATTTAAACAATCTTGCTTTATTTACTCATTTGAAGAACGTAAATTCTACAGCTGGAAAATTCTGATTAAATTTTCAACCCAAAGACATTGAATTGAATTGAGTCTACAATATATATTGCAGAAAATTTATATAATTGCTGTATAATAGGTAATTCAATTATTCCCTTTCCCAGTGATGGCTACCTCAATAAGAAAAGCTTTTTTTTTTACATCAACCTGTGAGGTTAAAACATTAAAGTTTTAACATGGACTCTTTTTGGCTATGTGAGTTGTTCCCATCATGTCTTTGTACCAATATTGCATTGCATTATATCATTAGATCTTCATATTTAAATTTAGATTCTAATTTAAATTTAAAAATAATTTTAGATTTAGCCTTTAACTCATCACAAATATGACAGCCCAGTTGTTGGTATTTTCATGCATAGACTTAATATTTGGTGAAGAGCTCACTCTACCAAGAGGAACCTGATCTTTTGCTGCATGTCTGAATCCTTACTGAAATAGATGGGTTGTGATCCTCAGTCTGCAAAGACTGTCAGATTTTCCACAGATTTGGTCTGTGCTGAACTTCTCCAGCCATAGGTCATTGCTGGGATTAAATATGACTTTTTCTTTTGTTGTCTGATGTCTGATCTCCAGTATGTATTTATCCTTGAACACTGAAGCTTGGGTGCCCACTGCTTCTTCCATGAGAAGGGGAAGGAGGAGAAGGAGAATCTTCTGACATAAACATAGAAGTGCGCAAGGATAGGTGTGTGAGAGAAAGATGGGTCAGAAAGCGGCTGGGGGAGCCGGGTGATAGGAAGGGTGAGCATGGGAAGAAGCAGAGCAACCCATGGAAACATATGGAGGATAGGGATTTCTGATGGAGTTTTCTGAATTTCAGGTCTTTGCTTTTTGTCCTCTATCGTTGCTCAAGGAGGACTTTTGAAACAAGGCTAAGGTGTCAAACATAGCTTAAAATGATGTGCCCAAGTACTGCATGAACTGGGGTTTCCAGCTGGCCCTCCAGCCAGCAACATTGTCCTCACAGAAGGCTCAGGAAGCCTTTTGCGGGGTAGTGACAAAGGGCCTCTTCTCACCCTTCTCAGGAGGTATTAGCAGAATAACAACAGCACCAGCAAAGGAACCTATGTAATCTTTTCCTCCAGTGACTCAGGGTGTTCCTCCATGTAATACAACTGTGCTTGTTGCCATTCTTCTGGAGATGGTGCCTCTTCATATCAGTTTGTCCGGAAATATGCTATAACATGAGGCTACATAGTAATGCTGAGAGCTTGAGACAGAGCGGCATGTAAAGATTGCACTGGCTGCAGATGCATTATTCAAGAGGTATAACATCCCTAATCATTTCCCATATGTCTTCCAAAATTACTGCCTTTATATTGTTTATAATATTCCACAGTGCTCTGTAGTCTGTAAAAGTAATGTTATTACTTTTAAGGGAAATGCTGTTTAGCCATTCTTTAAAGTGTATTGGCACTGTTTCTCATATATTTTCTGGCTACTTAGGAATGAAAAAGAAAGATTATAACTAATAAATAGTGGTATTTTGTACTTTAGCTTTCAAAATGAGAACTTTTACACTTCCAGGGATCATGCCATTAGTATCAAGAGTTTCTTAATGTTTTAACATCAGAAACAGGTTCTGTATTAAGCTGGCAGTAGGAGGTCCACTGTTTAAAAGGATAAAGTGTCTTGTTCTATACCCAAGTCACCACTCGAAATAATTCCCTAATCTTATGTCAGCCAGGGATTTTATCTATCATTTCTGGAGAAAGAGAAGTTTCTTTCTATGCAACTATTTGGTAGAGGTGATTATACAGAAATACCTTCATATTCAGTGATAGAATCTGAGCATTTTTAGTTTTTATTATGAAAAAATATAAGAATTATAGATGCAGCTTATAAAGATGATTCCTGAAGCTGATGCCCTCTTTGGCAGCATAATCAATTCCTCACTCCACTTTCTGAAAAGCAGGCTAGTAGGGCTGACAGTGCAAGACACTTCCAAAGAAATTTCATCTCATGCATCAGGGTTTATTTTCATACACATATCCATCAGTGAAGAAATTCAGAGAAAGTTTCCAAAAATCTACAATGTCAGACTCCTTGGATGATTGTTTTACGTCTCATCTTAAATGGTCTTAGTCTAAATCTATTCCACTTTGTGTACTGCCTTTGCGTAGATATCAGCTCCTCCACAGACTTTTTTTCTGACAATGTAAACAGCTGTCTCAGGGACCTCTGGTTTCCTAATGTTATTATGTGCTGTAGAAAAACATTAGAAGAATCAACATGTTACTTTGTAATCAGAGGGATTTGCCGATTAATCTTTTTAAAGTTTGCTAGGTAGTACAGAATCTCCAGTGTGGCCTCGTAATCTCAGAGATACTGCAGCCTCAGCAGACTGGAGAGTTAAAAATATGTCTGTCCCTGCCCATGCAGAGAAAGGCTGAAGTGTAAACTTACCCTTGATTAGATATCAGAGTACCCATTCAGAAAAGCCTAGCCACAAATGACCCAGCTACTGGAAAAGCACACATGAAACCGTGCACCCTCTGAGACATTCAGTGAATCCAAGTGCAAGGCAACTTCAGAGGTTTCTTTAGTACAGTGGTGAGTGTCCCCACTTCTCACACAGGAGACAGGGAGTTCGATTCCCTCCAGGGAGGCAGTGGTGCCGTTTAAGAGTTGGACTCGATGATTCTTGTGGGTCCCTTCCAACTCAGAATATTCTGTGATTCTGTGAACTTCATAGGAAGATAAGCCCCATTATTTCCACTGTTACTCATAAACAACTCATTGTCTACTTAAAAATAAAAAGAAAAAAGAAAAAATTAAACTCTCTTTGAAGTGTGGCACCTCTTTGTTGCTGTGTATTGAGATCACAGAATCACAGAATCACAGAATCACAGAAAATTATGAGTTGGAAGGGACCCACAAGGATCATCTAGTCCAACTCACCATCTAATACCCATACAGCGACCGAGGGCACATCCCAGAGCATAATAACAACCTAGATGCCTCACAACCTAGCAGGCCANGCATTCTCCTCATCCTTCTTTAAAAGAAAAAAATACAGTAAATGTATCAGGCCAAGGTCTTTATATGTTTGCATAGTGTTCAAAGTACCTTTAAAAGATAAAAGGAATAAGAAGTTATTCATCCAAGAATCAAAACAGTGAAAAACTGTAACTTGCTTCTGCTCAAAGACAGCAGGGGTTGCTTCAGCTGGTTACCTTTGATATTAAATAGCATGTTTGGCACAAAGCTGATAAGAATATTATAGAAAGCTAGTTGAAAGCTAAATCTGTTGCTTTCAAAAGCATGGTATCAACACTATTTCTTTTGTTAAAATTGGAAAACATGTTTAGCATAATTGCGAAGTACTCCAAAACCAGAATTCTTTGTGTATGGAGTGTGTATTTTCATTTTCAAAAGGAGCTACTACAGTAACACTGTTTCAAAATCCTAGTTATTGGTTATATCATGTTATATCTGAGACCTGGATAAAACTCAAATGCTGGTTCTTTAAGGTATTGTGCAAGGACATAATAAGAGTCAGTCTTTGTCTTCAAGGAACCCACAGATAAACCAGATAAACAAATGGCAGAAAACAAAAGATGGCTTTGCTGTTAAGCCATGGAACCGAGATTTTGAATGAGTTAAACAAAATCATATCTCTGGCATATTCTCCTAAGATATCTAATGTCCTAATCCAGAAACAGTGATGAACTGTAAACAGAGTTTACATAAGGACTCCATCTGTCTTGATTATAACAATGCTTTTAGTCCTTTTCAAAGATATAGCATAATGGGAAAATTAAGATAACATTATTGCAATTAGTTCTGCTGGATGTACTTTTTATGGTTCAGTGACATATCCTGTAAAAGTTCGAGGAACTGGACCTATGAACTTAATGTCTTTTATGCTGAAATTATTTAAATTATTTAATAGTTATTCAACAATTATTCAAAATATTGAAACCAATAAACTAGATTAGTTGTTTGTTTTGGAAGACAGTTGCATACCAATTATTCAGGCCATGTTTATGTTCCATTTTAATGGAAGAAACTTCTTCCTAGAGAAGCATGTCAAATGCCTTTAAATACACACACCACGTGATTGGATGGTTATTAAAAATCAAAACCTACAGAAAATCATCAATCTTAGTTTTGCCGTCACCCTCTGTCATGGTGTTGCTAGTTTATTGTCTTTTCTTTTGGGATCTTAGCAGAGAATAGGACTGTGGTACAGACTGATTTGGGTTGTACCAGAGAGATAAGGCAGAAAAAATCCCACACTTAGGAAGCCAAATTCATCAAAATAAACAGCTTCTTTTTACAGCAGAATAAGGGCCTGTGAACCCCATGCTTTCTCTGCAGTGCATCCCCACAGAACATGAATTGCCATATCTTAGTCTGTATTTTCAAAACCAAAGCCAAAATACCGAGATAACCAGTTTGTATTCCAGACAAAACTGTGTTCATCAGACAGATTGTCTGGCTTAAGGGAATTCTCCTTCAACAAATGAAAATATTATTAAGAGGAGATCCTTTTTTTCCTCCATATTGTCTGAGAAAAGATAAAACAAAATTTAGAAGCGGAGAAGTCAGCACTCAACATAGACTACATATATAGTGTGACAATAATGCGTGGTGCATAAAAATATTTGGGAATTATGGAAGATTTCGCACTGAATGTGGCAACCCAGTTCTACGTATATGGAAGACAAAGCCAAATGCACATCTTCTATACATGAACAAGATTCACCAAGCTAACTCTTGTTGCATCATTAGTAGCATCCATTGTGAAATAATACCTCCAGTTCCCAAGTTAATACTTCCACAGAAATGCTGAAAGTTTGAAAAGGTTGGCTAAGCATTTGCATCTGAGGGACATGTAAACTCACATAATTTAGTTTCTCAGTGATGTTAAGATGTTGTCTTAATGATCAAGTAGTTTGTGGGTTCTTTACATTGGATATCACACACTAGTATGAGAGCTGAAGAATGTCTAGCATTTGTTCATACAGATAATTCAATACAATATCCAGAATTCTAGAATAGAAGAGTGTGAGCTTTTTAATATTCCTTCGTTATGAATGTTATTTCACCTTAATTCTATTTCCCAGCATACATAAGAGTCTCCATCAAGAGTGTTCATGACTGGGAAGGAACAACTAAACTGGAAATTTCAAAAGTCTGAAAGAAACACTAGAGAAACAAACCATGCGTAACTGAACAGCCTTTCTGGTATTAAGAGAATACATACTCCCTTTTGTTTTGTTCTGTAAATTTTTGCTATTAGATATTTAAGTAGATACATTTATTTTGTTCCTGGAATAATAAAGATCCCACTGGGAAACTTACACGTTCGCGTAGATCATTACCAGACTCTACTACTGTTTCTAAGTAGGATGTTACACCCTTGGTAGCTTATTCAAAACCTGGCTTTTCTTCTAACTAAACTTAGAGAAATTGATGGTTTTCAGAAGCTACTTTTTCACATGGAGTTGCAAGCCTCTCCTTGTTGTGGTTTAACCCCAGCCAACATCAAGCCCCATGCAGCCACTCACTTACTCCCCCACCAGCGGTTCAAGGAGATAAACAGAAGGGTAAAAGCCAGAACATTTGTGGCTGACATTAAGACAGTTTAATAGGGAAAACAAAAACTGCGCACTCAAGCAAAGGAAATCAAGATATTAATTCACTGTTTCCTATGGGCAGGCAGGTGTTCAGTCATCTCCAGGAAAACAGTGCCCCATCATGCATAACAGTTACTTGGGAAGACAAATACCATCACTCCAAATGTCTGTCTCCTTTCTCCATCTTTCTCCCACTTTATATGCTGAACATGATGTCATATTGTATGGAATATCCTTTTGGTCTTTTGGGGTTACCTGTCCCAACTGTGTCTCCTTCCAAATTCCCATGCACCTCCAACTTCTTTGCCAGCATGACAATATGAAAAGACCTTGGCTCTATGTAAGCCCTGCTCAGCAAAATCAAAAATATTTCTAGTATCGTCTCTGTGTTCAACACAAATCCAAAACACAGCCCCATCCTAGCCACTGTGAAGAAAATGAACTCTACACCAGCCAAAATCAGTATACTCCCTCAAACAAAAATTGACTCAGAACTACATTGTAAGAGTGGTGCCATATGTCAAAAATTACAGAGGTCTGTTTTGAAACAAATTAGAACCAGAAACAGATACAAAAACCACACCACCATATATTGAAACTACTCTGGCTGTGTATCATCTGTCCTCAGCCAACTCCCACTGCAGGCAATGAAGAGCTAGAGGACACAGTATAGAGCCCAGACAGCAGTGCCTACACTACAAGGTTGGCCTCACCAACTCAGTGCTGCACTGTGTGGTGGCTGTACTTCCTACTGTAGAGCGTTCACACTGTGTTTCTACACCTGAGTCTGAATCTCAGCCATGGGGCACTCATTGCCTAATTACAGACTAATTAGCACTACTACAGTGCTAATCAAGAGTGCCAAGGAACTCAAACACAGGTCTTGCTGAAGTGGCACAGGACATATAGAAGATAGGTTGCCTGGGGGATAGGTCAGTACAAGTTTATAAACTTCACTAGTCCAAGAAGATTCGGTGCAAATCTATCAGAAATAAGTTGTTATGGTTCTTAAAAAGCTCTCAAAATCAAAAGGGGATTTATCGAAGAAAGAAAGATTGCCTATGTCATGGGGGACTTACCAGTATGACTTTGCAGGGAAAAAACATTCTTTGACATACATCACATGCATGTAAACAATACATGATAGATGTTAGGGGATTTTATTCATCTTTGTTTTCCATGTAATTGTTTTCATCTGTAGAATTCAAAAATAAGTAGATTGTTAGACAGAGAACTTTATAAAGGGCCACTTGGTGACTTGATTTGTAATTAATTTGGAAATTGGAATTGAGGCAGTTGGTAGTAGAGCAAAAATAAGAGCTGTGTATGGTACATTCCTGTCAGAATGAGAGCTGGCAACCAGTGCAGAAAGCTTCCCTTCAGCATAGTTTCCATGAATCTGTGTGTGCTGGTTTTCATTAAGGAGCTGTAGAGTTCTCTTGTGTGTTCTTCCAAAATGACAAGCTTTTATGAAGGTTAGTCTGTAGAGTTGGTGGTTTTTTTTGCAGAATGCACATTTTGATTTTTGTATTGCTATTGGAAGCAAGTAGTGAAAGAAGCTGATTAGGAGGCCCTGGCAATTTGCTGAGAACATGAGGAGGAATCATGGCCAAAAGTTGGGCTGAGATCTACTTCAGTTTGATATGACAGCTAATCTCTGCTTTCCCAGTTTCTAAATACTACAGCTTACCCAATGTTTTTGAAGCACCCAGGAGAACTGCAAAGTGATCAGTGGCAGAAGAGAGCTGCAACAAATAACCAGTCTGGATTTATTGCATATAGGGTAAACTTCAGGTTTGTAGAGACTTAACTTGTTCAAAAGCAGCTCTGCCTCCCCCAGCCAGTACAGAGAGATAAATGGCTAGAAAATACAAAAATGGACATCTCTTGGGTGGCAAGTGATTGTGGGATCCTGCAATGTTTAGGTAAGCAGATAGTCCTCTGCAGCTAATGTTCTGAAGGGTATTAGTTCTTGCAAGCTGAAAGCTTAAAAAAAAGTAGAAGTGATGTACCATCTTCTTCCTCACAGTCTTTGTGCTTCAATATTTCTTTATTATTCACATTGGGCTCCAGATGTCTTAAACGTCAATATGTATCTTGCATGTTTTTCTAGGTGGAGTTAGTAACCTCAGGACTTTTTTCTTCATTAGTAAACATCTTAATTCTAACCTGATTCTTATCTGCTGCAAAACCACTTTATGTATTATAGCTGTCCACAGATTCCAGGTGCCTCTGTGATGCTGCCAGTCTCATGTTGAACACTCCAAGATCTATGATTTTTTGGGGAATAATAGTAGCAAGGCGTTGTATCTGTGCAATCCCTGCATAGGGATATCTGGCATGATGCTCTTGGTCCTGAGAAACAAGGTAAAGCACATTTTCGTGTAGATACCAAATGGTTTTGCAAACTACTTGAAAAGCAAAGATAAGAAATGAGAAAGGTATTAATAGAGTTTTAGAAGCATAGAATTATTTGGGTTGAAAGGGTACCTTGAATATCATCTAGTTCACAGAATCACAGAATATTCTGTGTTGGAAAGGACCCACAAAGATCAACGAGTCCAACTCCCAACTGAATGCCCATACAGGGATCGAACCCACAACGCCAGTGCCATGGACACCATGATCTGTCTATCTCAGTCAATCTCAGGGTTGTGTCATCATAATTTTTTTTTTATTATTATATAACCTAATTCTCTGTCCTATCATCCCATTATCTAAGACCATGTCAATGAGTTCCTCGTCCAGTCTTTTCTTAAACACCTCCAGGGATGGCGACTCCACCACCTCCCTGGGCAGACCATTCCAATGAGCAATCACTCTCTGGGAAAAACCTCTTCCTAACATCCAGCCTACACCTCCCCTGGCATAGCTTAAGGCCATGTCCTCTTGTTCTGGTGCTGGCAGCCTGAGAAAAGAGATTTATATCCACTCGACTACAACCTCACCTCAGGTAGCTGTAAAACCTCAATGAGGTCACCTCTGAGCCTCCTCTTCTCCAGGCTGAACAATCCCAGCTCCCACAGGTGCTCCCTATAGGGCTTGTTCTCCAGTCCCTTCACCATCCTTGTTGTCCTTCTCTGGACCCTCTCAAGCAGTTCAACATCTTTCTTAAACTGGGGAGACCAGAACTGGACACAGTACTCAAGATATCGTCTGACCAGTGCTGAGTATAGGGGAAAAATAACTTCCCTGGTCCTACTGACCATACTATTCCTGATACAGGCCAGGATGCCATTGGCCCTCTTAGCCACCTGGGCACACTGTTGGCTCATAGTAAGTTTTCTGTCAACCATTACTCCCAAATCCCTCTCCATTTCACCACTCTCCAGCCACTCACCCCCCAGCCGATATCAATGCATGGGGTTGTTATGTCCAAAGTGAAGAATCCCGCACTTGGACTTGTTAAATCTCAATCCCCCTGCTCTGGGCAAGGACACCTTCCACTAGACCAGGTGGCTCAGACCACCATCCAACCTGGCCGTGAACACCTGCACAACCTCCCTGGGCCACCTGTTTCAGTGATTTACCATCCTCACAGTAAAGGATTTTTTTTCTAATACCTAATCTAAACGTTCTCTTTCAATTTAAACCCTTTCCACCTTGTCCTGTCAATATGTGCCCTTGTAAATAGTCTTGCCCTATCTTTCCTCGAAGTTCCTTTCAGGTACTAGAAGGCCTCAATTAGGACACTGCAAAGCCTTCTCTTCCCTTGTAGGAGAGATGTTCCATCCCTCTGATCAACTTGGTGGCCCTCCTATGGACTTGCTGCAACAGGTCAATGTCCTTTCTGTGCTGAGGACCCCAGAACTGGATGCAGTACTTCAGGTATGGTCACAGAAAGTGGAGTAGAGGGGAAGATTCCCTTCCCTTGCCCTGCTGACCACACTTCTTTTGATGCTGCCCAGGATACAATTGGCTTTCTGGGCTGTGGGTATACATTGCTGGCTCATGTCCAGCCACTCATCCACTAGTACCTCCAAGTCCTTATTGGCAGAGCTGCTCTCGGTCTGTTCATCTCCCAGCCTGTATTGTTATCTTGTCCCCCTCCAAGATCCCAATTAAAAAAAAAAAAAACAAAAAGCGCCTTACATAATATGTGCAATGAAGAAATTAATTTATCTATATATGTCCCTTACCTTTTCACAGAATCACACAGAATATTATGAGCTGGAAGGGACCCACTTTTTCAAAGCAAAAATTTTATGATTTATAAATACAATTATATAAAATTCTGGAAAAATTCTCACCAAATTTGCACATGAAATACAATTAAAAATGGACTCATAGATTAATACTTTTCTAAAAAGTTCTCCTTTTCCAAGGAAAAATAGCCTTGCCTGTATTTCATCATATCAAACACTTTGTTCATTAGCCAGATTGTTTCTGGGAAAGTATGAAGTTAATGATTTGGCAGATTTGAAAGCAAATTACTAAATCTGTAGTGAGCCGTTATTTTCAGTTCCTGTAACACAACAATTAAAATTTTCTAAACAACTTACTTGCTAACTTCCCTAAAGGAACTATTGATTTTCTTACAAAAAAGTATGAAAAATATCTCTACATATCCTGTTGCTTGGCACAATTATGAAGTATGGCAGATTTTAATAAAAATGTGTAAGGATTTAGTAAAACTAAACTTTTTTTTTTTAATATCTACTCAGAGAATTCTGTGGGTTTTATATATGCCCAAACCAATTTGAAAATAAATTATCTTGCACTTTCATCTTATAAAGCCTTATAAAATAGCAAAAGAACAGAAGTGCTTCCTGAGAAAAGGATTTCTTAGTAATTGCATAAGCAGTATTATTGTGAAGTTGTTTATTTAATGTCAAAATGCCCGAGTGAATCCTGGAAAACACAAAGCAAAGTTGGTTGTTCTATACACAGGAATTCTGGATGATACCCTGAGAAGGGTGCCCAGACAGCATGAAGTTTTACCTCCAGGAAACACCCACAGGGAAGCTCTACAGCTTATGTGATCCTACCTTTATAACTAGATGAACCCACCAGAAGGCTTTTACCTTCATGCCTTTGTCTTGGCTGTAAAATTATGCTCCTTTCTGCCCTGATTTCCATTAAGGAAAGGAGAGTTTGTCTTTCTTAAGTGAGCCAAAAATGCTATCCAGAATCAGACTGTGCTTGCAAGTGAGGCAGGAACATAACCCAGCTTTTATATTAATGCCCTCGGGGACTGTGTCACAGTAAGCCCTCTCCACTTCGCGCCTCCCAGAGAGCAGCTTCACCTCTATTTTTCAGCGATTAAGGAGGCCTGTTTCATGACTACGCCTGTGCGAACTGACAGTCATGAATATTCAAATCAACCTCCATGCCGTACCGCATGGACCACTCACGCACTCTTCTGCCTGCACTGCACCAGTCCCGCTTCGATTGGAGGGAGGCAGCCTGGCACTGTGCCCACGCCGCTCCACTCCGAGTGAGGAGGCTTCGTGCATTTATGAAAGATTTACACGCTCTCAGGTTACACATGGTGTCCGAGACTTTCTCGGGGTAGATGTCTACCCCGAGTATGGAGAGACCAGGTCTACCGACCCAGAGAGACAACAGGACAGTGACTCAGGCAGCTGTGCCCGCACCAGTGTCCCCAGCCAAGTGGAAAAGGGTTTTCTCCCGGCGTGGAGTGGGTGGCCGTGGGTGCTAGAAAGCGCTGACACAAACACTGATACACATCAAGGCATTGACAAAACAGTGCCAGAGTGCTGGGGGACAGTGTGAGAGTGCGGGGCAATTTGCATATTAATGAGCTGCCATTCTACGTGGGCGGAGGGCTTCATGGAGGGGCAACAAGACCCGCAGTATCATGGTATGTGAGGGCTGACTGTATTTTAAATTGCAGAGAGGCATATCAGTATGACAGTTGTGGATCATAGACTATACTTGTTCTACAATAACCCCCATGGTGGTGACCAGAGCTTCAGAGTGCTGAACGCGTGAGGCCATCTGCACTAGGTGCCTGAAGGCATTGGGAGCCCACCAGAGCTGCGCATGGGCAAGAGTCAGGAGCAGGTACAGGCCCAGGCAGTGACAGAGCTGATGCATGTTTTTCATTCTACTCTGCAGCTCAAAGGAGCAAAAATATCAGTAACCCTAGTAGCCAGTCTAACTAGGTCTGTATGGAAATGAGCAAAAGGCTGTCAAGAGAAAGGCAGGAGGGGCTGTTGGGGAGCTGTATGATTGCTGCTAAACCTAGCACACCTTTGGCTGGCGTGGCCTCTGGGCACTTGGAATTGTCTTCTTGCCCTGGTCTCTGCCCAGTCAAGTAAATGTGAGGTGTCCTCAGGCTCTCCAGTGAGTCACCTCTAGCTCCTGGCCCTGGCATGTAACAAACATTCACCGCAGGGCACCCAGCCAGAGGAGTAGCACAGGGTGGTGCCTCAGGGGTGGGGAGATGATGAAAATTAAGCTGGGTGTAGGTATGGCTTAGTGTAGACGAATAACTGTTGAACCATAAATTCACCCTCGTCCCTTAGCTTCTCTCAACCTTGGATTTCCATTTGAGAGCCCTGTCCTATGGGCTGGGGTTTAACAGTGTAAACACCAGCCAGGTTAGGGGTCTTTTGACAGGTTTGGACTTTGGGCTGAACATGCATTGTGGGCACCCCCTTGGCACTGGAACTGCATGTGTTCAGGTTTCCACATCAGCAGGTATCATCCATAAACAGCCAGCTAGGCAGATGGCAAAACACAAGGGTGTGCAGAGTCTTTCCCAAGGAGTGACTCTTTGTCAAAGTAAATTACCATCAGTTGACATTTAAATAAGAATAAGCTTCACTGATTACTTTTAGCATAGTCATTCAGAATGCAAACAGATGTTCCTCAGCCCATATTGTAAAGCTACAATGCAGATTTAAAGGTAGGCAAGTCTTGTTAGTGAACTGATTTGTCTGAAAAAACTTATCTGGTAATGGTGATAAGAGTGAATTTCTGAATCAGAAACCATTTCCTAAATTATTAGACACTACCATATGCAAATTGCCATCCTAGCAATATTCATATTGTCCCAGCATGAGTCAAGCTTTTGTTGTTTTCATAAAGGAACAGTAATTTGCCCTCAGGAAAACTGCTCTGTATTACTGTTAGGTTGGGATGAGTGTTTTAATAGAGTGATTTGGGGCGGTTAATTATTTTAATTTTACTTGCTTTCTGCCTTCATGTTTCTTGTTGTGACACGTTTTCAATCTACAACCAGGAATCTGGATTGCAGTGAAATACTAGACTTCAGAAGGAAGCAAGTCGCTCTGTCTAAATCATCTGAGAAATTCTTTTAGGTTATCCAGTCAGGACATCTCCTTTTCCTCCCAGGATTTAAGACCTGAAGCATTAGAATCCCCGCCTATATGCGTTGCTTCCTGCTGAAAGAATATTCATAGCATTTGTGACCTTTGAATTAATTTCTATAAATTAATAACAGCAAAGTGGAAAGAAGGTCAACAGCAGTTTTCCTCTTGACCCAGTGTAGCCTGTGTTAGGATTGGAATATCTAAAATATATTAAGAAGTACCATAATGACATTTATACAGCATTTTTGCAGGAAATTTGCAGATTTCTTCAGTGCTGCCATGTACCTGCCATCTGAAAGATACAAGGTCAGAGCTACTGATGTCATGGATAGGTTTCTAAATTGTTGCATATAAATTTTTACATGACAAAACTTCTAGAAAAAACCTCAAGAGGCAGTGCTGAAGAATAATTTTCTTAGCTATATTTTGCCACAGGGCAAATAAGCAAATTAGAAACTGTTCTTGAAACTTACCACAACTGAAACACCATTTATTTCCTCCCGCTTCAGATTGCAGAAATAAAATTGACACAGCCATCCCTAGATGTGTCAGCACAAGCAGCCATATGGGATGGTTCAAGGCAAGGTTTGCCCATTCACAGTTTTATCCCTATGACTCTACAACGCAAATATTTTACAAGACCTTTTCAATTTCTTCAAATTTCTGAAGCTCCTTCCAAAACTGAAGTCTTCTCATAATTAATTCAATATCTCAATGCTGTTTGCTGCCTCCTTCTAAGGAGGAAATTAATTTCCCTTCAGTTCACTACCTAAAAGCCAAGTTCCTAACTTAATTAAATTATTCTCTAGAACTCACTTCTTGCACTCTGTTTTGCCTACCACCAGATCCTGGCCAACTAGTTCAGATTGTTACTGTAAATTAGAATTTTAAATTCCAGATGCATTGGGTTAAGTGAGATGAATCCCATTGCTAGGGATCACAGTAATATCTCTCACAGACTAAGAGGTCTTCTACCTTGTAATTAGAGCTAATTGTTTCAATCAGGACTGCCCCTCATGCCTTTCCATAGAGGTAGCAAAGCAGTGTCTGGCTCTTTGCTGAAACCTTCTGATGCTGCTGTAATACATAGGGCTCCTGTTTGCAAAGACAATGTTGTTATTCTAAAAATACCTCTTTTAATGACTCCATTTTTCTCCACCTGATTGTCTCCATTGAGAGACAATTCAATGATAGCTACGCAAACCTTCACAAATTTCAAGAAACTTCTGATAGCAGCTCAAAATGGTTGTTTTCAGAAGTTTCTTTTTCTATGTCCATGTCATTTGAAAGTTGTGTCTGCTTGTTCAGCCAGCCATACAAAAATGTCTAAAACTATAGAGAAAATAAAACAAATTTACTGAACTTTGACAACTTCTCTTTGATCAGAAATTGTTTGGTCAAAGGTATTTTAAAAGTCAGGAAATTAAGATTTCTTTTTTAATGGATGTTCTCATATTTATTATTATCATGAAAGTCCTGAAGAAAAACAAAGGAAAAGATACTTCCACACAAGTTCTACGTGAATTGCTAATGTCAACTTTTAATCTCCTTGGTTTTTCCTAGTTTATAAAACGCCCTTAATATAGAATTGTTTTGTCTGAGAACAAATCCTGTGTTTATTCAAATTTTAGTTTCATAATATTAAAGAATTATTTACTTCCTCTCTCCACATGCCTATTTCCTCCTTTTTGCTTCTTTTTTAATTTCTTTCAAGGACTAATGTCCTGTGCCATGTACATCTTCAGTGCTCTTAAACATAGAAGACTTACCATTTCACAGTTCTCTAAAATTTGCATTCCAGCTTTTAGCAGTCTCTAGCCAAGTGAACTTTGCTCTGTCTTATTGTTATTCCTAACATATTTTAAGTACAGTAATACCTCGCTGCACTGCGACCCCTCCATTATGACCTCACTGATTTGCGAGAAATTTGCAATGAAAAAGCCGATGCATGCACAGTGCGTCTGCTTCACCAAGGGGCGGTGCCGGCGCTCGCTGTGGGGCAGGACTGGCCTGGCCCCATGAGGAGGGTGCACGGTGCCTCTTGCTCCCATGGCATTTCTGGTCCTGTGGTGCCATGCCCCAGTCCCTGTCCCGCTCCTGTGTGTCTCCATGCCCAGTCCCTACAGTGGTATGTCCTGGGCGGCCGCTGAGACCCAGCGCAGCACCACCACAAGCCATGCCATTCCCTGTTCCTCTAAGCCCAGCTGAAGGACTGACCCCCGCCAGGCACATTACTGTTTCCATGGCTACAGACAGGGAAGGCAATGCAGTCTGTGCTTGGAGACTGCGCGCACACCTGGTGATGATGTAGCCCCAGGGAAAGTGCCCCACAAAAGTGGGGCTGGGCTAGTCTCAGTGGCAGTGGGGCAAGCGCTGTGTGCTGGGATGGGGCAACAGTGGGACGTGCTCACAAGTTAAGGTTTCCCAGGCTCCAAGAGCACAGACCACAGCCCTGGGACACCCCTTCCTCGCTGCAGAGGCAGTGCAAGCATGAGTGGTGGCAGCAGCCTGGCAACAGCTGCAGAACGAGCAGCGTGGCCAAAGAGAAGCCCAGGGTTTCTCTGGAGGGTCTCCCCAGGTAGAGAGGGCTCAGAAACGCTTCCCTTTGCTCCCCTGTGCTGTGAGAACCTGTGGTGAGGAGCAGAAAATGCTCCCCAGCGCTCCAGAGTGGCTGGGGGTGGAGCAATGAGCGTGAACTATATGCATATTAATGACCCGCACGTGTTTGCAAATTAGACAGTTTGTGAGACCCTGACAAGACCTGTTCCTCATGAAGGGTGAGGTATTACTGTATTTAAAATTCTATAAAGCAGGAGAAAAACAAGTCCTGGTATTACACCTAAGTCAGATTTCGGTACTGTATTGGCGTCAAACCACTCTGTCTCTAGCATAAAATAAAGATAGATTTGATTGAGTATGAATAATAAAATCAACCCATTGGTTTACCAATTCAATAGACAAAAGACAATATTAATATTTCTGATGAAATTCTAGTTTATTGGTTCACTAAGGCTCTAACAAGAAGCTAAAAGTTCATCTAGCAATAGCACAAGGATCTGAAAAAGCAACAAGCTTACACGGACGCCAGGGCAGATACAACTTCTTTGGGACCAGCTAGAAACGAAGCCTGTGGCACAGCTGGGCAATGACCAAGGAGTTTCAGCTTCTGCTGATTTTTCTGATTCACTGACACTGCCACTGTGAATGTATGTCCATATGGACTACACCACCAGCAGCAATATTGTCCACACATCATTTCTTCAAAACTCCATGATAACTGGAACTGTTCATTGTGCTGATTTAAGGCTGGTAAATGCCCTTAAGAGCTACTTCAGTCTCTTTTGTTGTTTTTACATCAGTGTTTAAAAAACACAAGTCATTTGTCTGTGAGAAGGTACATGTTTTCTTTTGCAGTCTGTTTTATCTCATGGTTTCACCTTATATTTGTAGCATCTCCTCCATCATTCTGTCCATGTGGCTTCCTCCCTTTACTGCTGCAGTGTTTGAGAGGGGAAGCCTATGAGTTTGATTCCTTAGCTCATCTGTAGCCCATGCAGAAAAGGCTCGGCTGCTTCTTTTCTCACAATGTCTGGCTATCCCCAGCTACCAGACACCTTGACTGAATCTGCAGTCAGTACCAGAACCTGAGCCAGACACTGGAGCTGGCTTAATGTCTAAATAGACCAGCTGTGCACAAGCGACTTCTAACATATGTCAAAAATACAGGAGGATGGGTTACTTTCACTAACAGCATGCAATTTGGTGATTTCAGAGAATGATGAGGAGCAGGACGCTCTGCTGTCACTTGACAAGCCTGGCTGGTATTCCCAGGGTAATGCTATCCAGCTGTTTGATCTGCTGAAGAAGATGACTGGCAAGCTGGATCCCAAGGTATGTTTTCATTAAAGTTATTGATGTCATTGGTCACAAACTTCTGTTCTGGTTATGCTTTCTGCTGCCTAGCAAACTGCAGCCTAAAACTTGAAGGAACCTTTTAGTCTTCTTATTGTTAGAATATGTAAACTTTGTAGGTATTTGTTCTGTATGCATGATCATGCATTTCAGCAGCTTTGAGAAGTGGATTATAATCAGGAAATCTCTGTGAGAAAACAGATTAAATAGATTAAAAGATGAAAACTAGGATTAAGTTATTTTAACATTTACGCTGTTTAAGAGACTGCAGTCCAGAACTGGAAGTAACATTTTAGCCTTCTTATTGTTAGAATATGTAAACTTTGTAGTTGTTTATTCTGTATGCATGATCATGCTTTTCAGAACCTTTGAGAAGAAGTGGATTATAATCAAAAAATCTCCCTGAGGAAACAGATTAAATAGATTAAAAGGTGAAAACTAGGATTATGTTATTTTAACATTTAGGTCTGGATAGGTGCAAATGCCACTGAAAATTGTGTGACTGCATTTTCCCTAGTGGTTAAACTCCTCCCTGTACACTGAAGAGTGCTGAGTCATCAAGTGGTGCTCCATGTTCTCTTGTTTTTCCAATGTAGTCCAAAACTTGTTCCCATTTAATATATTTTATTGGTAGTCATTCCACAGCTTCCTGACAGGCTATTTCTGTCAGTTAAAAGCTCAATTATGTCCCTTGTGCTAGTCCCAGTTAGACATCCCTGTCCAGTGCCCCTGGAGGGTGAGAGCAAGGAGAGTGTTGTGTGGCCAGCCTTTCCCTTTTGGAGCTGGTTGAAGATAAAACCCCAAACTTGACATGAATAGGATCTCTGTGTGACTAGCTGTAAACATGGAGAAATATTTATTAGGTTGTTTTAGAGCTCTTTTTCTATCTCTATGAAATACACTTTGCTTGTGTTCTCCTCATATGCAGCAAAACCTCAGTACTTCACAGTTATCTTGCGGGTTCACTTCTTCACAGGTTTTTTTTCCACAGCCCATTCACAGGTTCACAGGTTATTCTGAATTGGAAGGGACCCTCAAGATCATCTAGTCCAGCTCCCCACCTGCTAGACCATGTCACTGAGCTCCTCATCAAGTCTTCTCTTAAACACCTCCAGGGATGGCGACTCCACCACCTCCCTGGGCAGACCATTCCAATGAGCAATCACTCTCTCTGAGAAAAACCTCTTCCTAACGTTCAGGCTAAACCTGCCCTGGCGTAGCTTAAGGCCATGTCCTCTTGTTCTAGTGTTGTCAGCCTGATAGAAGAGATCCACACCCACCTGGCGGCAACCTCCTTTCTGGGATATTCACGTCTCTGCGTGCATAGTCCCTCTGCCGCACCACAGGGCAGCACTGATACTCCCTGTGGGGCAGGACAGCCACGCCCTGCGGGATGGGGGGGTGGCTCCTTTTTCTTGCTTGGGGACTGCCCAGAGTTTGCTCGTTGTGCCCAGACATGGCAGGTTCCACCCTCTCCACCACCATGCTAAAGCCGGGAGAAGTGCCTGCCACCGTGCTGGGGCCAGGAACAGCACCTGCCACTGCTGGGGCTGGGAGCAGGGCCTGCCATAGACCAGGGCCAGGAATGGCACCTGCCACCCTCCCGGAGCCAGGAACAGCGCCTGCCACCATGCAGGGGCCAGACTCGCACTGCTTCCCAGGTTTAAACCCATTTTGCTACCACCACCGAAAGCCATAGTGGCCACAGCCACCCTGGGGAATCTTCAGGAATTTTACGTGGGACCCTCGGAGCGACTTCTCGGCCACCATGCCAGCACCATTCCCATGCCAATGAGCTATTGCAGGACCTGGCCAGGCACAGTCAGTTAATTGCCCTTGCTTTNCCATGTCCTCTTGTTCTAGTGTTGTCAGCCTGATAGAAGAGATCCACACCCACCTGGCGGCAACCTCCTTTGTGGGATATTCACGTCTCTGCGTGCATAGTCCCTCTGCCGCACCACAGGGCAGCACTGATACTCCCTGTGGGGCAGGACAGCCACGCCCTGCGGGATGGGGGGGTGGCTCCTTTTTCTTGCTTGGGGACTGCCCAGAGTTTGCTCGTTGTGCCCAGACATGGCAGGTTCCACCCTCTCCACCACCATGCTAAAGCCGGGAGAAGTGCCTGCCACCGTGCTGGGGCCAGGAACAGCACCTGCCACTGCTGGGGCTGGGAGCAGGGCCTGCCATAGACCAGGGCCAGGAATGGCATCTGCCACCTTCCCGGAGCCAGGAACAGCGCCTGCCACCATGCAGGGGCCAGACTCGCACTGCTTCCCAGGTTTAAACCCATTTTGCTACCACCACCGAAAGCCATAGTGGCCACAGCCACCCTGGGGAATCTTCAGGAATTTTACGTGGGACCCTCGGAGCGACTTCTCGGCCACCATGCCAGCACCATTCCCATGCCAATGAGCTATTGCAGGACCTGGCCAGGCACAGTCAGTTAATTGCCCTTGCTTTGCCCCTGCCAGTAGGGTCTGGCCAGCAGGGGATCCAGGAGGGTCCAGGCCACTGCTCACAGCAGGAGAGAGAAGGAAGGCCACAGAGCCAGATTTCTAGCAGGAACCTGGCGCTGTGCTTGCAAATGGCCACAGCATGGTTCCGCTGGATCCTGGTTGTGGGCAGGCGCAGCACCTGCTCTCACTTGTGAGCAGGGAGGCATTTGAACTCCCCCCCCTCAGCTCAGCTTCTGGTGGCGATCTCCTGGGATGATAAAATGGAGATGGAACCCAACCAGCCAGACCTACACTGGTTCTACCCAGGTAGCACTCACAGCAGTTCCCGGTTTCAAGCACCTTTTTTTTAATCTGGAGCACAGCGGTGAGTGCCAAGCATGGCACAAGCAAGCTGCCGCACCCTCTAGGGTCCGGGTTACCCACCACTGCTCAGCACACCCTGGCTGTGCCAGGGAAGGCAGCTCTCTGCCATCAGCTTGAGCACCATGCCTGCGTCCCAGCACATTATTGCCACTGGAGGTTTGCAACCCCCTGGCCAGCCATGAGAGCAGGCTAATTGGCGGCATGGCTACCCCAGGGATTCCCTCAGGACTCTCCAGGCAAGGAGGGGTCAAAGATATCTCCAGTGCCATCAAAGGCCATGGGGCGGTCCCAGTAATGTCCACAGGTGCTCCGGGGCTGAGGTGGCTGGTGTGATGGGTGGGGCTTCATTGCATATTCATGAATGCTTATGTTGAAGAGCAAGGGCTTTGCTGTATCCTTGGAGACCCAAGGCCCAAACTTGAGGGTCAACTGTACAATGAACTTCTACTTTGCTTCTTCTCTCGTAGGTTGTTTATTTTGGTGACAGCATGCACTCAGATATTTTCCCAGCTCGTCACTATAGCAACTGGGAAACTGTCTTCATCTTAGAGGAGCTTCTAGGGGACAAAGTTACAGTGCCTACAAAGGCTGAATCTGAGCCCTTGGAGAAGAAAGGAAAATATGAGGTAAGGGTTCTTTCCAGATGTTTCCTGGAACAGAATAAAGTAAGTTATAAAAAAGCCTCATGCCACCTGGCAACATCAGCATCCCCTACAAACGTATCTTCCTTCTCCTTCCAGGAGGATGCCATTCTGTCCCAGTTTAGGCATTGTATGGTTGACACAGAGCCTCTACCTGGAGCTAAGTCATGGATCTCAGAAAAAGAGCTGTATGTCCTGTCCCTTAGTAGCAACAATCCATATTCTTCTCCTTTTTAACAACAAGAACCTGCCCTCTATCCTACAAGGAGAAATTTCATGGCTGCTTATCCCAAGTGCAGCAACTGAACTCTGCAGAGTTCATAATGTTTCCTTGCATGTTGTGGCCAACTGTACACAAAGGGAAATTTTTATTAGATTGTTTTAAAGCTTGCTTTCTCTCTGTGAAAGTCAGTCCTCACTACTTCACAGTTTCTCTCTCGCAGGTTCACATCTTTGCGGTCTGTTTTCTCTGTGATAACAGAAGTCTGCATTCGCAACTGTGCCTGCACTAATCTGACAGTCATGAATATGCAAATTAGCCCCACCCATCACTGTGCCTTACTCAGCCCCAGCACACTCCAGCAGTGTGTTGGCGGCTGCTGTACCCCCGCCACCTCCACCCCTGTGCTCAGGAATGGCAAGTGCTGGCACCACCACCAGCTCAGCGCCACAAGCGGCAGCTGCCACCCCCCCACCGCCCCACCCCGTGCTCAGGAAGGGTGATCACAGCTGGGAGGCTTTCTCCCACACAAAGTGGAAGGTTACTATGGTTTATCCCTCTCTTCACTGTCAAAGAACAAAGTTCATAGGGAATAGTGTTCAGATGGATGATGCAACAGTGTTGTACCTCCAGCATATCCTTTGTAGGTAGGAACTGCAGAGCAGCTTCATTCTGTTTGGAGTTGTTATGGGGAGAGCCCTATTGTGCTACTGTAAACCTTTTCTCCTTTTTACTGGAACAAATAATAGCTTTCCTTTCTTATCTCCCCTTCCCTCCCCTGAAAGGCGTGTGGCCAGGGGAGGGGCTTTTTCTTTTTTTCTGGACAAACAATGGAGGGTTCTTTGTCTTATCTTCCCTTCCCTGCAAGGCATGTGACTCGGGGAGGGGCCCGAGGGCTGCAGAGGGCTGAGTGACGGCTAATGGCATGTGAGGACATGCTCATCAGGCATGTGGCATGGGAGTGGACTGAGAAACCTCATTTTCTCCTCTAATCTCTACTGCCGCCATTTTGCCCAGGACCACATGGACCTTGACTCTTCATTTCCATACAGCCTTCCCTCTGCAGCCCCTGGATCTCCCTGCAGCAAGAGTGCAAAACCTGTGAAAGTCAATGCTGTGCCAGTGTCCCATGAGGGAAAATCCTGATGAAACAGCCTAAGTCGTGACTGCTCCAACCAACTGGAATGCACCTCCCATGTGTCTTCCCCGGAGCGAGCAAGTGAGAGTGAGCAAAATGAGTGTTAGAGGGGCCCTGCCTCTAGCCAGGTTGAGAATAGGGACAATTGGATCTATTGGACAGTGGATTCGGTGACCTGACACCTCAGAACCACAGAAGTACCAGGCCCTAGTTGACACTGGAGCACAGTGCACGTTGGTACCATCAGGACATGTAGGATCCAAAGTGATTTCTCTTGCTGGGCTAACGGGAGACTCCCAGGACCTGACTGTTGTAGAAGCTGAAATAAGTTTGACTGGGAAAGATTGGCAGAGACATCCCATTGTGGCGGGCACAGGTGCCACATGTATTCTAGGCATTGATTACCTCAGGAATGGGTACTTCAAAGACCCTAAGGGATATAAATGGGCATTTGGTATTGCCGCTGTGGAAACAGATAGGTTGAAGCAATTGAATGCCCTGCCTGGCCTTTCAGAGAACCCCTCTGTTGTGGGACTGCTGAAAGTTGAGGAGCAGCAAGTACCAATTGCCACCAAAACAGTGCATCGCCGGCAGTACAGAACCAATAGAGATGCAGTGAGCCCTATCCATAAAATGATCCATGAACTGGAAAGCCAAAGGGTGATCAGCAAAACCCACTCACCTTTCAATAACAGTTTGGTGAGTGCATAAGTCTGATGGAGACTGGAGATTGACTGTAGACTATCGTGGCCTGAACAAAGTGACTCCAGCACTGAGTGCAGCAGTACCTGATATGCTGGAGCTGCAGTATGAGTTGGAATCTAAAGCCACTAAGTGGTACGCCACAATTGATATTGCCAATGCATTCTTCTCCATTCCTTTAGCAGCACCGTGTAGGCCTCAGTTTGCTGTTACATGGCAAGGTGTACAATATACTTGGAATCGTTTGCCACAGGGATGGAAACATAGCCCCACGATCTGCCATGCACTGATACAGGCCACACTCAAGAAACGTGATGCCCCTGAGTGCCTTCAGTGCATTGACAATATCATCATAAGGGGGGGATACAGCAGAAGTATTCAAGAAAGGTGAGAAGATCATCCATATTCTTCTGAGAGCTGGTTTTGCTATCAAGTAAAGCAAAGTCAAGGGACCTGCCAAAGAGATCCAGATCTTGAAAGTCAGATGGCAGGATGGAAGATGACAGATCCCAACTGAGGTAATCAGTAAGATCACTGCCATGTCTCTGCCAACCAGCCAGAAGGAGACTCAAGCATTCCTAGGGTGCATAGGGTTTTGGAGAATGCACATCCCGGAATACAGTCAGATTGTGAGCCCCTTGTATCTGGTAACAAGAAAAAAGAACGGTTTTCGCTGGGGCCCAGAGCAACAACAAGCCTTTCAACAGAAAAAATGAGACATTGCCCATGCTGTGGCGCTTGGACCAGTTAGGACAGAGCTGGACATGAAGAATGTGCTTTACATGGCAGCCAGTGATAGGGGTCTTTCCTGGAGCCTCCTAGCACCCCGATTACCAGTCCTGGGGTGGATGTTCAAAGGAAAAAGCCCCTGTATGCATCATGCCACCAATGCTACCTGGAGTAAATGGATTGTTCTGATCACTCAGCGTGCCCGTATCGGAAGTCCTAGTTGTTCAGGAATACTTGAGATCATAACCAACTGGCCCAAGGGTGAGAGTTTTGGTCTGACAGAAAAAGACAAGGAGGAGAAAGTAACCTGAGCAGAGGAAGCTCTACCATACAGTCAGCTGGCTGACGATGAGAAGTGCTACACTCTTTTCACTGATGGTTCCTGCCACCTCATGGGAGCAAACCGGAAGTGGAAAGCAGCCATATGGAGCCCAACCCGAAGCGCTGCTGAAGTCAGTGAAGGACAAGGTGGATCAAGCCAGTTCGCCAAGCTTAAAACTGTGCAGCTGGCTCTAGACATTGCCGAAAGAGAGCAGTGGCCAAAGTTTTATTTGTACACTGACTCATGGATGATAGCCAATGCCCTGTGGGGATGGCTAGATTGATGGAGAAAGGCTAAGTGGCAACACAGAGGGAGAGCCATATGGGCCGCTGATGTGTGGCAGGACATTGCCACCAGGGTAGAGAAACTACCACTTAGAGTTAGACACGTGGATGCACGTGTGCCCAAGTGTCAGGCCAATGAAGAGAGCCAAAAGAATGACCGATCAGATAGGGCTGCCCAAGTCAAAGTCTCAACTGTGGAATTGGGCTGGCAACACAAAGGGTAGTTGTTTCTAGCCCAGTAGGCCCATGATGCCTTGAGGCATCAGGGTAGAGTTGCCGCCTATAGATGGACAAGAGACAGAGGGGTGGACATAACTATGGACATCATCTCCCAAGTGATCCACAATTGCGAGATGTGTGCTACCATCAAGCAGGCAAAGAGGGTGAAGCCATTGTGGTACGGTGGAAGATGGACTAAATACAGATATGGAGAAGCCTGGCAGGTGGACGACATCAGTCTGCTACAAACCCACCAGGGTAAGCATTATGTGCTTACCATGGTGGAGGCAACTATTGGATGGCTGGAGACATACCCTGTGCCCCATGCCACTGCTCATAATACCATCCTTGGCCTCCAGAAGCAAGTCCTGTGGTGGCATGGCACTTTTAAGAACAGCTTAGATAACACCTGGGCCAGGGAGCATGGAATTGAATAGGTGTTCCACATTCCATACCATGGTTGGAAAGGTTGAAAGGTGTAATGGCTTATTGAAGACCACCTTGAAGACATTGGCAGGGAGAACACTCAGGAACTGGGACTAGCACTTGGCAGAAGCCATGTGGTTAGTTAATACAGTCAGCCCTCTTGCACTTCGCGCCGCCCATCTTGCGGCTTCATATCTTAGTGGCATGATTCTTTAGCAATGAAGGAGGCCTGTTTTTGCAACTGTGCATGTGCGACCTGCCGCTGTAGTGGTGTGGACGGTGGCGGCAGCACGGGCAGCGGTGGTG
>WEKX01002058.1:4181-29307 GCA_013390025.1 Pitta sordida
GGGTACAATATGTAACATTAACTAATAAAGTGGTGAAATTCTTGACAGAAGGATTAGGCAGTTTATACATTTTGATTTTGTATGCTTAGCACAATGAAATTATGCAACATAANACCCAAGCAGAAGCCAGACCACTCTGCAGCGTGTAAAGGCACAGGCACAACCTTAGAGAATTTATAAGAACTTAAATAAGAATTTAAAGAGGTTTGCAGTTACATACAATAATATTTTACCTACTTTACATATGGATCCATTAGGATGACAGGACGAATCATGTTAGAATAAATAATTGTACTTCCCTCTGCAGATATTTACACTGTGAATGGGGTTCTCAGTTTTGTCTCTGACCCCACTGTAGTTATCTTTCAGTCTACCAAAAAATATTTACAGGTTTTTTTTTTTTACAACTGTTTGGATTTTCTTACTTGATGGTTTTTTTCAACTGTGATACTTCTTTTGTACCTCCCTCCCATCATAAAATACTAACTAAAATTAATTATGTTTGAAAACAGAAGGTTCGTAGAAATGAACAGCTGATTCTGAGCTATAATTTATAATGATAAAACCACCATTTATCAAATTGAACTGCTGACGTTTTTTCAAACAAAGCAGAATTAAAACTAAATGCAGAATATAGTATTTTAATCATGCTGGTCATTAACGTATGCAGATTAAAAAATTCAACAACGAATGAGTGAAAGGAGTTTCTGTGTGCCTCCATGTTGCCTGTGTGCTGTGAATTATTTGCAAGTAAGCTTTGCATTTTGAATCTTTCTAAAAGAAATTAAGTGCCTCAGCTCTCACAGGTGGGATTACAAAATTAATTGGAAGCTGACATTATGGCCTTCCCAGCGGTCGATAATACATGTTTATTTGTTTATTCGCAGCACATCTCTTATTTTTATTGCATTTTGGCCACTAACTATGAATCAGTCGACACGATTTTCAGTTTGTCTTCTTTTATGGAGTTTACTGACAGGAAATATGTTGCTAAACATAATTTTAAGTACTTCAAGTCAACTTTGTACTCACTAGTATTATACACCGTATTAAAAATTCAGATTAAAGCATTGGCAGACTCATACTGGTGATAGTAGGGAGTGATACAGAATTTTCCTGGTAATACCATCTGCCATTTCCTTTTTGAGAACATGGTTTCCTGGCAATCTAATTCTTATCACTCCAGTTCCTGATTACAAGACAAATAAACCCTGCAGTAGTTAATGTCTTCAGTGATAAATATGTTCACTAAATCAGACTTCTAATTATAAGCGGATTTCTAATATACAATGTTTAATGACTATCTTTCCACCCACATGTAATTTTTCTTATCTATTATAACAGAACTGAATGCAAATAGAAAGATTTAGCTTGTCTCTACTGAGCAGAAAGGCAGGATTTACAGTTTTCAGTATATTGCCCATCTCATTTCACATAAATCAGCCAAGTTTTTTGTTCCATCCTTAGAAAAATTCCAGATAGGAACAAACAAGTAACACACTTCCCTTGATGTCCAGGTTAATGCTATGTTTCACTAACATAATTTCCTACTTAAGATCGACATTCCTTTTTATCTCTAGGAGGTTATACCTTCAAGACAACGTTCATATGTACGGAGGCACGGTGGGGGTTAGTTTCTTTTTGGGTTTCTTTTCCCTAAGCTACAATTATCTTTGGAACCCTCTGCGTTCTTCGCACTTTTAAGATGCCTTGGGTGTGGAAAATGAATTAGAAATAAGTGCATTAATAAATATAATGCTTCCTCATGCTGTAAAGGAAAAAGATTATGAGCTATCTTCTTAGATGTATCAACAGCAGCACACATCCAATTTTCAGTTTATTCACACTACTGAATTCTCCTTTCTCTCCCTCCATTTTCCATCTTAGTGTTTCTGCAGACTTTTCTCACAATGGGAATCAGTTGGGCTTAATTCATCTCCCAGTGCATTAGATTGGTTACTGTCTTTGGCAGCCTACTTACTCGGGAAACCAAAGCCCAAAGCTGTGACATTAATCAGATACTGCAAGGCTCTAGTCTGGGGACTAAATTATTGATGTACGATTTTGTGTGATGCCTCAATGAAATCCACATAGGATTGTCAGCATCGTACTTATTTATGAAGTTCTCATAAGAATTTTAAAGTGTCCAGGATAAAACGCAGCACTTTCTGCCCCCTAGTGGGAGCAGATTCTTCAGGAAAAAGTATAATCACAGAATCACACAGAATCACAGAAAATTATGAGTTGGAAGGGACCCACAAGGATCATCTAGTCCAACTCACCATCTAATACCCGTACAGCGACCAAGAGCACATCCCAGAGTATAATAACAACCTAGATGCCTCACAGTCTAGTAATCCATATAATTTCTGCAAATATTTACATTTGTATGGCTAGGTTTTGCCACCTATAGTGTCTGTTGTATTGCTCCAAATGGGAAGTCTTCTTATATATATGTGAATACTGCTTCATATTTCTTAAAAAAAAAGGAATCTTAATATTGTAATTCTGAAAGCCACTTAGAACTTACATCCATACTTCAGCAAGAGGTAGCTGCACTCAACCAAAGCTGTTTGTTTATTATTATTTTAGTGAGGAATGGACTGAAGATGAAGAGTTAGGGTGTTATATGAAATTTGACTACAGTGAAGGTTTAGGGCAGGATTTGAGGCCCTTTTACCAGTTTTTCCTGTAAAACTTTATGTATCAATTCCTTGTGAGAATTCACAATACTCAGTGGCATTCTTCAAAATTAGGAGGAAGGAGTGTTTCCCATTTTATAAATTTTTTCATGTTAATATTTTTTATTTTAATTAGCGTGTTACCTATTTTGATTGTCTTTAGACAAAAATACGTTGAACTTGTAAAAAGCTTGAGACATAAAACCTTCCCACTGTCTAATTGCACAGATCATCAGGCTTTAGGTTCTAATTATGGAACTTCTGAAACATTAAGTTTCATGCTTAACAAATTATAGTAAGGACAAATTTTTCTCTTTAAACCACTGTGAAGTTACATGAATTTGGATTAATTTAACTTTCCTGAACATGCATACAGGAACCTGCAGGGCACACCTCTGTATGTGTAGAACTGTAGTGCGTTTAACAGCATCAAAGATTGTTTTCATTTGATTGACTGTGTAAATGGCCTGACTACTCAATGGGTTACTTTGAGGACATTGAAACAACATGATTTTCTAACCCATCTCCTAAAAATCTGACACTTGCACCTTGTTATGAGTGTCAAGAGTGGCTGGAAAGCTGCACAGATGAAATGGACCTGGAAGTGTTGGTTAGCAGGCATAAACAAAAACCAGCTAGTGCCCAGAAGAAGCGGCCAAGAAGGCCACTGGCATCCTGACATCATCAACAGCGGAGCCAGCAGAACTTGGAAAGTGACTCTGCTCAGCACAGGTGAGGCCACATCTCAAATCGTGTGTCAAATCATGGGCATCTCACTACAAGAGGTGTTGAAGCATGACCAGAGAAGGGCAACAGAGCTGGTGAAGGGTCTAGAGAGTAAGTCATATGAGGAGCAACTGAGGAATTTGAGGTTGTTTAGCTCCCTTGAAAAGGAGGCTCAGGAAAGACCTTATTGCTCTCTACAACTCCCTGAAAGGAGGTTGTGGCCAGGTGGGGTTTGTATTTTTCTGCCAGGGAATGAGTGACAGAAAAAGATGAAACGCTCTCAAGCTGTGCCAGAGGAGGTTCAGGTTAGACATCAAGAAGAATTACTTCACTGAAAGCTTAGTTAAGCATTAGAATGGGATACCCAGGGAAGTGGTGGAGTCACGATGTATGGAAATGTTCAAGGAACGACTGGACATGGTTTAATTATCACCGTGGTGTTTGAGCAAAGGTTGGACCTGATGGTCTCACGGGTCTTTTACAGCCTTAATGATTCTATGATTCTAGATCACAATATCCATCACATTAATGAGAAGAACTGCACAAAGTTTAATGCAGGAAAAGCTGCAAGTCAAAATGAGAAAACATCAGGAAGAATCAGGAGAGATCAGTGGTGTTTCTAGGGATTTAGGTTTTGATTTGTAAGGAAAAGCAGCAGGAGTTGAAGAAGTAATTGTAGCTTAACAAGGGCATAAGTTGATATTTTGGATATTACTTTTAGGGACTTATGATTCCAAAAGTCCCCTAATCCCAAACATCACAAAAGATTTGTAGACTTCCTCTTTTATTGCTGTTATTGTTATTATTCAAATATTGTTAATATTTTGTAAATCATCAGTGCAATTAAGACTAAAGATATGTTATCAATGTTCAAAGCTTAAAAGAGGCAGTTAGGGACTGAGAAACCCCCCAACAAAAGCCCCTGCAAAGAAACCCAAAACAAAAGCAACACTGACTCAAGTGCTTTTAATCTGTACTGCCTAAAAAAGACTACTAAGGTTTCCTGCATACCATGTAGGACTATTTCTATAATGTATAGTGAAACTAGTAAAATGTTTAAAAGATTCTTCTTATTAAATAAAGCAGTACTGGCATTTTTTTTCACAGAACCCCAATACTGTTTATTGGTTGGATTTTTATTGTTTTTTTTGAAACTACATAGGAACACTTGTCTAAAATGCTGCTGGTTTGCACACAATTATTTGAAATTCTGAAGCTTTGGATAATGTTGAGCATAATTTGCTATAAAATGCAGATTTTGGTACGTGTGAGCAATGATCACTTGGTTTGTTTATATTCTCAGATTGGATTTTTATTACACATGAGGAAAATAAAATAGATAAGCTAGTGCTGAGTCTTTACATCACACAGACATACCCTATGTTATATAGAACTCTTGTACTCATCAGTGTTTCTGTAAGATGTTTATCTAAATTGATTTTGAGGAAAGTTTTGGTTTAGGCTTTGACTTTTAACTTAAAATATGAGCTCAAGGTGAAGTTTCACGGGGGTAGGAAGCCCCCAGAATGAAAACAAATGAGTTGCAAATCTAAACGAGTAAGAATACAAATATCCTGGCTGCTATTTGAAAACATGAACTACATAGTGTTCTGGTATCCTAATCTTTCCATATACCATTTAATACTTTCATTATCATGAGCAGAACTGAGTGAGAAAGGGAACTCTATTTAGATGGACACTGAGTAGACAATTTATAGCACTCTAAAAACTTAAATTCTAACTTGAAATTCATTTCAGTGAAGATTACTAAATCATGAAGGTAAATTGAGCTATTGATATCTGCAGAGACAAGATGAGTTAAACTTTTCTGAGCATTAATGCTAGGGTGAGATAATGTCACAACACTGACAGAGTTCCACTAATTAAAATGCCAGAATTTTTAACTATTTTTTCTTTATCAAGAAAGAAATCTATCTTTCTGTAATATGCATATGTGTGTGTTACATTGTTACCTTGCCCCAGGCAATTTCAGCATCCAAATTACTCGGCATCCCCTGTGCAGCTGATCTCTTTGTCAATTCTGCGTCTGTTGCTGCAAGCCATTCTGTCATGGCATTAATTTCTTTTCGCAGTTTCCGGGACAGTTTCAAGCATTTCTCTAACTCTTGCTTTTTTTCTGTCACCTGCAGAAAGAAAACCTGTGGTTATTAACCCTTCAGTGAAAGATGCTGAACGATTTTTGTACATCATTTTCCATATACCACTTCTCTATAAAAACTAAACTTGCAATTTCACAAGCAGGTCTTGTCTTAGTTATCTCAATATCAGTAATTTTGCCACTAGAATGTAAACACCTACAATAAAATTACGTGCATTTAAAAACCGAGTTTGAACTAGCAGCAGACCTTGTCAAACCTTCTCTTCTGTTTTGAAGACATGCACAGCAAATTAATTTGGAACAACTGAACTAACAGTCTTTCCTTTAGACACAAAATAGATTTCAAAACCCTTCAGAGTGAATTTTAATACAGGTGACGGTATAGGGATAAAGATTCTTCAAGGGTTTTTTCTGTGTATCATGGCTACATAGAAAGAAAAAAATACCAGTCAAAGAAACTCTCTCAAATCTTGAAACAGAAAAGTCTGAATAGTGTCCAACTAAGATAACGCAGTTAACTTCAAGTTTTTAATTTTCTGAATGTTTGGGATTTGAAGTACTATGGAAAACATTTGCTTTATTTGTAAAGTTCTTTCAAGCATGTTATATGGTACCTGGAAGGAAGGACGAGTATTTATGTAGCCTTTATTGTCTTACACTGAATTTTAGTGTAATTTGGAAGAAAAACTAATTACAATTTTTCCAGCAAGCTCCAAAGTATCTTCAGGGAGATAGAGAAAAGGTTCCACATAATGAGTAGAGAAGGCAGAAGAGTAAAAATGAAGAGATCTCAGATAGGAAACTCCACCACAACAGATATCAGGAAAATTGTAGTCAGAAAATACAAATTAATAAATCATGTTTTGATGAAGTTTAAAAAAGTCTGATAAAACTATGAGGATTAAAATTGTCTCATAGATCAGTAATATTTAACAGAAATTACTCATTCCCTTGCATGTCGATTAGTAATCAAGTAAGAGTGTAGCCACTGCTTTGTATTTAAGTATTTTTAAAGAGAAAAAAAATCCACAGTGGCACCAGGTATTTAAAACTGGTTTCAGAATCTACTAAAGCAATTCTGGACTTTACTACTAAGAACAAGTAGTAGCACAATGGTCAAATTGATTCCTAGCTCAATTGCCAAGGAGAATTTTAGGTTTTAAAATGTAACAAGGTGTTACAAGGTTAGGTACATGGCGTTTGCTATCCCTGAATAAAGAGATGAGATTTGGGCAGGGAATAAGCAGTAAAGTGTTCCTTTGCTGATAATTTGTTAGCATACTGTAGAGAGTTACTACTATAATCTCAGAACATTTCTTCTTCACTGAATATTCTCTATGTGCTTTCTTGTGTTCCAAATTTATTAAATCAGACCACAGAACTTACAGGCAGGCCAAGAGGCAAATGCCTGGCAAGGACCATAAAACCCAGCTTTTCAGAGCTCCAGTCGCACACGAAGCCAGCAATGCACACATTTTTTATTTTTCATCTCTTCTTCTAAAGATTCAGAATAGTAATTGTAAACAACTATTTGCAGGTACTTAGTAGCAATGCAATAAAATGTGCATTACCCTAAGTGTGTGATTGATTGCCTAAAAATTCTAAACACTTGGTATACTATAAAATGAAGCTACTGATAGACGTTAAATACAGAGAATATTTGTGTTGCTATATGCATCCCTTAATTCTGTTTAATGCATATAATTATAACAGTATTTTCACACACATTGTAAATGTCCAGAGGTTACTGATTACTCAGTGCTTCAAATCTAAAGACCCATTTTCTAAAGAAAAATAGGAAACAGTGCCCTCTAAAGGCTTCCTGGATCACAAAATGTCATTAAAACGTACATGTTCTATATATAAGGGTACCTCTTGAAGCAGTACTTATGAAAATCACAAAAGTGACTCTACACTTGAAGATGTGTTTTTTTCCTCAGACTGTACATTTCAGTCCTGAGACTTACTATTAGTTACAACGATTATTAGTTTTCCTTTAAAAAGACTTTGTATCAATGCAATCAATGAGGGCTGATAAAGGTAATCAAATCTTTTATTTCTGTATCTCTGGGTTTCTGTGACTTTCTCTAAAACTGTTAACTACCACGCTATGTAAAAGGAAATGTGGGAAATTAAATCTAGGACAACAGCACTGCAGATATTTGAGACACATTAATTTGCAATATGGCTCACTTCAGACCACTAATGGCTCCCTATTGGCACATTTTTATCCTTTCACTGGTTAAGAGAGGTTTCCTGTAACAACAGCACCTGTTTGCTCTTAAGTTAAACATAATGTAAGAATAAATGCCACAGTTCTTTCTAAAATAACAGAGAACCCTAAGATATGCATTATCCAAACCCAAATGACATTTATCCACATCTAATGAAGAAGACTCTTCAGTTTCCCTGGCACTCAAAAGACTGATGTCTATTTCTACCTTTGCCTTCTAGCAAGAGAAAACTGTTTTAATTCAGATTCCCAAATGAGTATTATCTCTGTCAAAAGTAACATAACTCTTATTGGTTTATCACACTGTAGTATTCAGGGCTTGATTCTTGTCATCAGTATTTTTAAACCATGTACTGACTCACAGTATTACCATGGGCTGATTTTCCTAGCTATTAATAAATTATTATTTAAATAATTTATAATAAAAAAAATTAAGAATTTGCTTCTTGTCTCAATTTTTACACTTGAGGCGTATAAATTTTAGAGATAAACAGGTGTATCTGTCACTCACAATCTTCAGTCATTCAGTCACAGCACCAAATTTACGCTAATCCTACAGTTTTTAGAAGTTCTGCGAAGAGATCTAATGAGGGCAAGAGGAAGAAATAGTAGTTGTTAATTGAATAGTTTAAATGAAATCTTTAGGAGAATGCCACAACTCCTTTTCAGAGCTCCAAGGTCCTTGAAAAGCGTTGTACTTGGTAATGCAGAATAAAAAGCCTTTAAGGACGGACATGATTTCTTCTTTTCCCCCCTCCCCCCTCCCAGTGGTAATCTTGTTAATACTGCTCAACAGCCTAGCCCTCCTACTCTCTGTTCAACTGACTTTCAGCAAAAATTGAGTAAACAAAACATTTTCCCATTGAAAAGTGGCTTAGATATTAAGATAGAGTGAAAATGAAAGTCAGGATTGTTCTTGGCATTTAAATCAGGGAATGGTTACAATAAAAACTGACCAAAGGCATGGTCACGAGTGCAGTGGTACACAGATGCCTCCTGAGAAAAGCTGCAGTGGGCAAGAACATCTTGGTCAACAGATTTTTGAACGACAAGAAATGAAAATTATGTACTTTAAGATCTATACATTCAGAGGCAGAAGGCAAATAAAAGGTAGAATTCTCTCTTTTATGAAGTAAGTAATGTTTCCCTCTTTAAGCAAAACTGAAGTATTTTTCTTACCTGAAGTGGTTTAAATCGTGTGATTATTTCTGCATTAAAATGAGGTAACATCCCTCATCTGACCTCTAAGACACACAAACTAGTTAGAAAAACCCAATTAAAATACTAAGGGAGTATAATTTTTAATCATAATTTTTTTTTTCTAGATGTTTGGCTTTTGTTAATGATTGACTCTATTCTTCCGGTCCCACTGTTTATGACACTGGAGAGCCTTGAAAAGAATCCAGAAAAAAACCCAAACATTTACTTACCATACTCAAGATTATTCTTCACTTTGCCAGTTAAGAAGAGCACATAGTTCTTTATTAAAACAGACCTTACCTTTGCACCCAATTCATTATATTGCAACTTCAAAGCTGTCAGTCTTTCATCCAGCTCCTTTGGGTTCTCTGTTTGCTGCTTCTGAACAATCTGCCTCCCAGTTTTTATCACCGTTTCCACTTCAGACTTCACCTCACTCAGGTTTTTATATAATTTCTAGTCAAATAGAAATATAAAACACTTCCATTAAAATACAAAAACAAGAAAATGCCATTGAAAGTATTATAAAGGCACAGTAACAGTATTTGCATTGTTTGCTGTATAAAACTACCATTATGCATGAGCATCTTCCACTCCCACTTCAAAGTTAAAGGAGTCAACAGGTAACCTTGTATGTGACCTGAGGATAGAAAAACTCACACTGAGTGTGTGTATTAAAAAAGCTTATAGGAAAAAATCATTAGTTTCTAAATAAAAATTCAAAATCAGAATCAGAACAGCCCATTTTTACTAATAGTAACCTCAAAGACATGCTACTAAAATCAGTTAGAAATATTTTACATAAGAAAGTACACACTATTAGTAATTGCTTTAAGATATTGCACAGTTTGTTTTCAAACTCATTTAAATAACGCAGTATTTAAAACAACAACATGTCTCCTGCCAATTCATAGAGATTGTTGGATGTATTTGAACTACAAATAGCCACTGATATTACAATCTGGCAGTTTTTATACTACTCAATCAAAAGACTGGAAGGATAGAGAACTATCCCTGCATTGACTGTTATGTGGTTAAAAAAAATAATTCATTAAATCCCCTACATAAACAAGTAACATAATGAGGTTAACCTAAAATATATAATTAATTGCATTTACCTGCACTATTTCAATTACTAAGCCAAAAATAAGGGGAAAACAGCTGTTCAGTAAGTGATGGCATGCACGCAATCTGTAAACACAATACATTTTTCTAACAATTTGAATGAGCAATAATAAGAAAACCAAAAGGGTTCTTTCTTTCCATATGCAGAAATGTGGTATCTTTATCTAAATGTATGACTTGGTAACTCAAGTCCAGCATGTTACCCATTGTGTGCTGGAAAATAAAATTGCTGTCCCATATACTTACACAAAACTGCAAAATAAATTGCACTGTACATTTTGATTCAGTAATTTTTTAGCTTTTATTTCAGTAGCAGTACCTCCTGCAATGTAAAATCTGTCTCTAGCAAGTCTGAAGAGCAATTATGTTTTGTGTTTCCTTGCTAGAACAGACTTGTGTTCTGCAACATCTCTTTTCATGACATCACAGAGTTCCATGCCTGTAGAATATTGTGGAAAAGAGAGACAATGCAGGGAGATAAACTCATAGGCAAGGTGCAAACTGGGAATTAGTGGGATCTTAGCTGACCTTCTTACATAGATGAAAGTGCATGACTATTGTTTGAAAGTTCACTAGAATGGGAATACAGTTATACCTCTTCATTTGTAAGAAGGGGGTCATGTCAGAGGTCTGGCAAAACATTAAATTCGCAAATACACTCAGGTCATAAATATGCATGCAGGCCACACCCAATCAGGAGCACTGGGGAGCCTTTTTGGCATCTCTCCACAGGCTCTCGAAGCACATGGGAGGAAAGGGAAGCATTTCTGCACCCTCTCTGCCTCAAGAGACCCCCTCCGAGAATCCCTGGGCTTCTCTTCGGCAATGCTGCCACTTCCACATCTTCAGCCTGGGCCAGGCTGCTGCGACCATGCATGGTCTGGCTGCTGCCACCGTGCGTGCTCGCCCTGCCTCCACGGCAGGGAAGGGGTGTCCCCGGGCTCTGGTCGCCATGCTTGCGCTGGGTCTCAGCCGTTGCCTGGGGCATACTGTGGCATGACCCTTCCACTGTAGGGACTGGGCACAGAGACACACAGGACCGGGTCAGGGACTGGGGCATGGTGCCGCAGGGCTCTAAACGCCACAGTGAGCTGCAGAAACCGTGTGCCCTCCCCACAAGGCCAGGCCAGTCCCGCCCCACAGGGAGCACTGGCACCGCCCCTCAACAAAGCAGAGGCACTGCGCATGCATCGGCTGGGGAGCATCGCAAATCCCTGAAACCGAATTGCACGAAATTTTCCTCACAAATCAGCGAGGTCGTCATGGAGAGGTCGCAATGCAGCGAGGATATACTGCATTTTGTGTATGTATGAGTAACTGATACTTTGTTTCTCACACCAAACTCAAGACAACGTTCTGTAATCTTTTGCTTTCTCCACACAAAGCCAATAGAAAACAGAATCTTTAAATATTCACCATGCAATGATCCAACTGTGATTGTACTACTTCCTGCTCAACACTCTTCATCTCCAACTTGGGCACCTGCAATTTCACTTCATCCAAAATCCTTTTGCATTCTTGCAGGCGCTGTTCAAAGTTGGCTGGCTTCTGAAACAAGCGAAACTTCGTGGAGACATCTTGCAGTTTTTTCTGGAAAGGAGACATGGGCGAGCAGTAAGTGTAAAATCAAACCAATGCTGAAAACAAGTCTTAGTTCTCTTTTTCAGAATTCTTAGAATCCATTACCGATCAGCAGTTTCCTACTTAAAGAATATTATATAAATAATGTATATATTTAGGGGAAAATGCCAGTGGTAGAGAATGGATGCAGCAGAGCCAGTGGCAAAAGAACCTATACACACAAATGAAGAAAGGGAGAGGTTTTGTAATTTTTAATAGGCAAACTTGTGGGGTGGGCTGCAAAAGAGATTTAACGGCTTGAGCATAAGACATCCACATTGCAGAGTGAATGCTCATCAACTCCATCAGTTGCTGCTTCTTGGTATGAGAAATGAATCTTTCAGTCCTCCAAAGAAACTCAAATAAAGTGGCCTGGTCATAAGCAGGTCTAGCATAAACCCGAGATTTAGAGTATAAAATTGATTTATATTTCAATTTTTATAAGCTTAACCTAGATTAAAAAGAAAGTAATTTGAAGGTAAAAAAATCCATGACAAGCTGGGCTTCTAATTCCACAATTTTCACAATTTGCTATTTTTGTGCATTAATTATAATGCTTGCTCACATGATCCCTACCTCAGGGGGAGGGGAAATAATTAAAAATAAAGCAAGAAAAGGCAGTTTAATTATCTACTTGAAAAAGAATTAATTTCTCTGTAGAAGTTCAGCGCAACATATTATTGAAGTGCTTTTAAACTTTCTGAAAAAAGAAAGAATGAATAGCAGTAAGAGGCAGATAAGTAATTAAATAGGAACTCAGCATCTGCAAACACACTTGATTTTTTTATCTTCAAATCCTGGACACTTTATTTCACTACAGTGTGGTCTGTACTATAGAAATTTGAGAAAAACTGTAACAAGGAATAGAGTTAGTCTATACAAAGGCATCAGTGAAAACACTTCCCACATCTATCAGATTTCAGAGGAGGCAGGAATCATGAGTAGCAGACAATTTTGAGTATCACAGAAAAGTGTGTAGATATCCAGCAGCTCCTTCAAACAAATTTCCTCATTAAATACTTTTTATGAAATTGAGATCAAATGAGGTAAGAAAGGAAGTCTCTCTCAATAAATAAGTAAACAATTGAATTAAAATAGGAAACAAAGGGTAGGAATAAGTGGTCTTATTTTTCTTCAGTGTGTTTGCAGACATTACATTAATACATCATTTTTCAAGCCATGATAAATGTGGTCACCGTTAACAGTTGTTTCACATTCTCATTGGATTTACTTATTTTCATAATTGCCTTGGTAATTGAACTAATATTAGAATAAATAGGTCAAATTAGAAATATTACTTAGTGCAAAAAGAAGAACATGCATTATTTATTCATAAATGTGAATGCTCTTTAGAAAAGAGAAGGTGAAGACAGAACTCATGGAATGTGTTTTATCACCAAAGGTACTCCACAATGATCGAAAAGAATTCAAGAGAGTTCACTGGCCTAAAAATCAGTCACAAATATCTGTACAAAATGGCTCAGCTTTTACCTGTTTTTGTAATTTACATTATGCATGTAGATGCATAATGTAAATTTTTGTTTTTGAAAATAAAGGATACATATATATTCTCAACAGTGAAATGCTAGTCCTGTAGGCAAAATGACACATTAAAAAATAAATCAACTCATTAATTTCAAATTAAGCACTTGCCAAAAAACCATTAATGTTATCCATTATAAAAAAAGAAAACCGAAACTATGAGATCTAGAAATATTTGACAGAGATGAAAAAAAAGACAGCTATAATGAAATTATTTGTCTTTGCTAATGAATTATGACGATTTGTTTTGCAGCCTGAGGAACTTTGGTACTAATGCCAAAACAAAAAAAAAGGCAGCAAAAGAGACAATATCCATCACTACCGCGTAAAAATGTGTGGATCTTGTTTCTTTACTGTTGATTCAGTCTTCTTCAATTTCAAGCAGGTCTCTCTATTTAGCTAGATGTAATAATTCATGAGCTAACATTTTAAACTGATTGAATTCCTCAGCATAATTGTATATTTCAAATGCAGTTCCTCTAAATTTTCCCAAACATTTTAACAGACTTTTAAGGTTTATGAGGAAGCCTCACTGTAGTTGTATTTCTTGAAATTGCAGCACATTAAAAACATCCCCTTATTTTATAGCATCCCTACCAGTTGGGTTACATTGGTTCTATGTACCATAGAACTGTTGCCAACTAGAAAAAGAAAGCGGATGTCACAGAAAAAAAAGGAGTAAGAAGATATGGATGGTATGCTTTATCCACTTTAATCTCCTGGCTAGAAAGGAATAGCTAAAACAGAAGAGGTACCTTAAGAACACCTCATACTACTCATGCTATTCATTTCAATGAGTGAAGGAACAAAAGAGGAAATAAAATTTGTATACCTGTGCCACATCAATTTGGGAAAGCACTCTTTTGGCAGCGTCTTTACCCCGATTTCGTTTCTTCATTTCTTCCAAACTAATCTCGTGGCTTGTGAGTTCAGATTGTATTTTCTATTGGAAGACAAAGATGGCAATCAGCAAGGTTTGAAGGAAAGTTTTATTTTGTTAAAATTATTTGGAACAGTTGATTTTGAAACATAGTAGTACTACACTATACAGCATTGCCAGCAGATTGAGGGTTGTGATCCTGCACCTCTAGTCTGCACCACATCTGAGCGCTGTGTCCAACTCTGCACATGAGACTCTTGGACCAGCAGTTGAGTTGGGATTGAAATTGAGTAAGGGATTGAATACAGATTTCTTTCTTCTGAAGGAAAACAACAGTTTTCATTGGTAGAAACATTCAAAACTAATCATAGAAAAATATAAAGAAAAGCAATTTGCTTCACTATTTTTATTTATTTTTATTCTCACAGTATCACCAGGCAAATAATTGAAGTATCCTGTATGTATAACACCATCTTTATCTCAGAGAACCATATTATATACCATGTTATACCTAAAACAGTATACCATTTGTGGTATACTACTGACCAGAGTCTATGTTAAGTCCATGTAGATATGCTAAAACATGAGGATATGTAGCTTATTAATACAGTAATTTAATCTATTTTCTAACACACATTCCTGCAAAATCAGGGCATGATCACAAGAAAAACACCAGCTTTTTGCTTCAGCATAAATCAACTTTACATGAAACAATTAATTTAAGCTGTGTTGGCTAGGTCAATGAAATGGAAAAGAATTCTCATAAAGTATAATGATAAAATATAATTCAGGATGATTCACATATTTTTATGCTAGAAAATAAGAAATTGTTATTAGTAGAATTGCTAGGTACTACTAAGAAAAATTACCCTATGAAATAAAGACAAGGTATGCTCCCACCAGTACACTCATTTGAGGCCATTACGCCTCCATTAAAAAGTGATTTTTACATTTAATCTTTTTTCTTCTGATGGTATACAGCTGGCCCCCCTCCTCCCCTCAGGGCTGCATCAGACAGCCCCGCTCCCCTCAGGGCTGCTCAGGGCTGCCAGGACAGCAGCGTGGGTGGCTCCCCGCACCCGTGTGCCCAACTGAGCAGAAAAGGAATTTTTCCTGGAGTGAGGTGGCCACAGGTGCCAGGAAGCCCCAACACAAACAGTGATACACAGCAAAGCAGTGCTGAAACAGTGCCAGAGTGCCGGGGGGTGGTGTGAGGGTGCGGGGCAAATTTGCATATTAATGAGTTGCCATTCTACACAGACGGAGGGCTGCACAGGACATTGTTTGTCTCCTGTGAAGCCCGCCTTCCATAATGATTGGCAGCTCATTAATATGCAAATTTGCCCTGCACCTTCACACCGCCCCTGCCGCCCCAGTGCTGTTTCAGCACTGCTCTGCTGTGTGTCGATGTTTGTGTCGGTGTTTCCCAGTGCTCATGGCCACCCCACACCAGGAAAAACCTCTGTCCCATCAGCCAGGGACACGAGTGCGGGGGAGCTGCCTGTGCCACTGTCCCGGTGTCTCTCCGGGTGGGTAGATGTGGTCTCTCCATACTCAGCGTAGACGAGAACGTCTTGGAGAGTCTTTTGAGAAAGTCTCAGACACTACATCTAACCTGAGAGTGTGTAAATCTTTCATAACTGCACGAAGCCTCCTCTCTAGGAATTGGGCAGGTGCCCGGATGGGTTTGGGGTGGAGCTGCCGCTGCACCCACCGTGCCTGCCCCGCCTGGAGTGGAGCTGCTGCCGCAGGTGTGCCGAGAGTGGGGGGGCCAGTGTTGCACCTGCTCTGCTGGGAGTGGAGCAGCTGCGGCAGCTGTACGGGTTGATTTGCATATTCATGACTGCCTAATTGAATATTCATGTGTGTCGGGTTGCGCATGCGCAGTTGCGAAAAGGGGACTCCTTAATCGCTGAGAAATCATGCTGCTAAGACATGAAGCCACAATATGGGGGTAGTGAAGAGGAAGAGGGCCACCTGTATTTGTGACAGTAATATTTAGAGAATTAAAATATTTTTCTGAAGGTAAGTATTTGAAAAAGGAAAATTTGTCATATTTTGAGTCCCTATTGACAAGGCTATTTACTGAAAGACCAGTAATATTTGGAGGAAGTAATAGAATTTTTCTAAATATGATATTTTAGTTTTGAGAAAACAAAAATGGCTAGTTAAAAGGATGATTCCATCAACGAGAGAAGTTTTATTTAACAGGTAATTGCTGAGTATTTCATGTCTCCTTATCTAAGTTTAAAATTCCCACTTGAAGTGTGCTTGAATTGCAACAGGAATATCTTCCATTTTTGTGAGACACATGGACAGAATTGGTGATGACTCAGCTTTAGTTAGTACCTGAAGCCAAATAATTTCTTAATGTCTTGGAAGTTAAAACTGTATATAAAAGGAAGAAGCAAGTCTGATATTAAAAAACCCCAAACAAACGATATCTCATAGAGTATTTCAACAGTTTGCTTCCACACCTCATCAACTAACCGATTTTTGGTTGTATTTTTCAATTTACTTTGTTCAACCCCAGAGTCACTCTGGAAACCATATAATTGAACAGTTCTTATCTGAATAGCTCAGAACAGCACAGGACAGATAAGAGTGGTGTTTAAGCAATTAGGTATTATGGGACATTGCATGGAGTTTGTTCTAGCTTACTTTTTTAAATTGCCCTGCAGGAGTGAGATGAAGCATCACCTACCCTGACATCAAAATGTAGAATTGGAGCGAACAAACACATTAGAGGAAAGATTAAAAGAAAAGTTAGTAAGGCTTATAGCAAGAAAAGATTTTTTAAAAATTTCTTTTTTATTTACTACTGCTGTTCACAGGCAGAAAGATTAAATCAGTCCTTAACAGGTTCAAAGGAATTTATAACACTTGCTTATGATGCCTATTTTCATACAATTTTGACTTGAGTCCTTTGATTTTTTTGTCTCTTTTGACTCATGAATGTATTGCATTGACTTCTTAACATCCACAAGAAAAAAAAATTCCCATATTATCCTCATCTTGCCTTTTTCCCAGTGGTTCATATTTATTATTTCTTTTTTAATAAAAAGTAAAACTTGCCTTCATTTACAAAATATAATGTACTCTATGGAACCAAGAAATACTCTGAACATAAATTATTATGTCCTACAGGTTAAGGACTGGCAATTTTTCAGGAAATATGCAAAACTTTTATCTATATCTATATATATATAAAAAGCATATACACATATAAAGGATCATGCTATAATATGAATGACATACAGGTGATTCTTAGCAGGAACTGCATACTTAGTTATGGACACTAATTTTCAGGAAATATTGACTGAAAAGTCGAAATAAGAAAAGCAAATCATCAGAGAGTAGAAACATGATTGAGAAGGCAAGACTGAATAAGATGGACCTGACAAGTGCAGTTCATGCAGTTAAAACACAGTTCAGATGCTATGGATATTAGTGTAGAGTGTGACAACCTGTATAACACAGAAATCTGGATAGATATTCAAACTTACTACACACCAAAATATAGGTTTACACTTCTGAATACAGTAATCTCTCGCTACTTCATGGTTCTCCATTTGTGGTTTCAATACATCGCATTCCCCACCCTCCCACCGCCTTTCCTATATTTACCATATTTACCATTTTTACCATGTTTCACCTATTTACCGCTACTTCGCAGATTTCGTTTATTGGGGCATCTTTCTGGAACCGACACACCGCGATATACGAAGAATTACTGTAACATTTATCTGCTCTTCCCTCTTTGACCACTGATCCTCATGCGGCTGAACAAAACAATTCCCACAATTTCCAGACGAGGAAAGGTAAGTCTAAATACCTTTAACATTTTCCTAAGCAGACAACTGTAAATTCTCTGCCTCAAAATATTAGTCTGAAGGCAATGAAGCATGGCATGATGTTTGTCAAGTAACATATTGAACAACTGAACAAATCTGCCATTATTACTTTGGTTTCGAACAAAGCACAACGGTATTTTAAGAATAGATTAATAGCCATCCTCACTTACAAAATAGTCAGGTGTGCAGTGTTTATAATTTCAGAACTGAAATTATCCAAAGAACTCATTAAAAAAGTAGATTACTTTTGTGTTTTTCAAAAACACAATACTATTCAGTTACTCTTCACACTTCATTTTATGTAAATCTACCAGAACAACAGACAAGTGATTTGACACATGCAGGTGAGAAGTGAAAGAAGTTTATTTGCTTTGCAATAATATAAAATTCCTCATGTAGTCACCAAGAATAAACAAAAGTACATAGTGGAGATTCTCTCTCCCACCAAAAGTTATTGAATAGCAAAGATGCAAATAATTATCTTGAAAATATTTTGTCAGATAAAAGTAATCTTTTTCGTACAGAATTAGCTTTTAATTTAAAAATTTAGTTGCTGATTTAAAATTAGCAACTGCCAAATTCTTGTGATGATGACTTCATTCCCTGTATTTTCTTGTTAAGTTTAGAAATATTAACGAGACTTCTCCTGGGATCCTGAGATGAAGCATACTAACATTTACTTTTTAGAATATTGCCTTAGAATTTACCTCATTTCAGCTTTTTTCATCAATGGACATCCAGGAATCCGAACAGATTTATCTGTGTGTTACCTGCTAGATTGTTTTGGCTGTATACAGTTTCTCTAGTTGTACTGCAAATAATCTGGGTAACATTGACTCTCTAGCATTAAATTCTCAGCGCCACATGGTGGAGTAAGAAGCACACAGAATTTATATTCAAAAAGTGATCCTAAGGAGAAGTGGAAAAGCAAATATTTGACTCCACTTCCTTTTTGTCAACTTTCTGAATAAAATAGACTGATCATTTAATTTGAAAAGAGGAAGTAAATATACTTTTTTTTTCCTCAGATTAATTTATGTTTAACTGGAATAAAGATTATTCCTACTATAAACAACCTAAATGGACTTGAATTTTTTGAAGCAAACACACTGAGCTCTCAGACCCTCAGAAGCTTTCTGATTATAAATTCTCCCATATGTTCTTTTAGAAACGCAACACACACTGCTGAACAGTCTGCTAAACACCTCAGCATGGATAAAATGATTCCTGCCCAGAAAGCAACATCACTGACTGAAAAATTCCCATTCCAGCTGCGCAGACACTATTGTAGGGTATCTTATATGAATGATCTGCTTTCAGCTCTACAAAAGGACTGTGCCAGCAGAAGCTCCACAGGAGACGTGGCTTTTTAGAATATGCCTGTTCTGCCACCGGCTGCCATGGCTGTTTGTGAAAGGAATGACTCAGTGTATTTACCCACACAAAATTGATTGTTTATTCCCTTTCCCTCTAAGGATTTTGAAGAGCTTCACAACTGAACTTCAGGGAACTTCAATATTTGCATTAAATCGTGCAGTTGTTAAGTTGGGTGAGTAGTTGGTTAGGTTTTTGTTTAGGTTTGGTTTTTTTATTAAGTTTCATTGGTGCCATAAAATAAAAACACGAAAGGGAAAAACCTAGGAGCCTTTATGCTGTTTTTCCCCACAGTGAATATAGTACAATCAGGTGAACTTGACATCAGACAATAAAATCTCAAGTTAAAAAAAAAAACAAGTTCAGCAAAAGCACTGAGCTGAAATTCTCCTACGAAAGTGCTAATTAAGATTGACTGAATTTTGTGTTGCTTCACTTGTTGAAGTTCCGGATTAATTCCGTTTTCACAGGCTGTAATCGTTGTCAATACTGTACTGAGAATGCACATAAACCAGATGCATCCATGGGATATGTGAAACATTTAAGGGTCCAAGTATATCAGGAAAAAAAGAAAAAAAACCCCCAAACAAAAACAAAGAGGCAGATTTTCATATCCAATTTTTCTAATGTAATATATAAGTACAATTACAAGATGAGAACTTAAACACGTGCATCTTTAACAAAAACTAGTTTGTGTATTATGTATTTTTAAAAAATGTTTTCATCATTCATGTTTCAAGGAAGGAGAAAAATACTTCACAAGAATCAGATGTTAACTCCCATTGTTCAGGATTCCAGCTGAAACAATTTGTCTAGATCTGATCTTATCACACTGAATGCAGATACAATCCTGACCGTCTAAATTAACAAAAGGTTGCTTTACGTAAAATTGCTGAGTGTTGATACTCTTTTTGCAGAAATGTTTGATTTTATTTTGTTTGTATTCTTGCTTTTTTAATGCTGCGGTAAAACAGATCTTACCGAAGAATAAAGAGTAAAAATGATAACCAGATATACATTTTTATTTCAAAGAGTCCATAAACCCCTTTGAAGAAAGTGTGAAAAAAGAATGGGAAAAGCTTCCTCTATTGAACTTACATCAGATATAAAAGTTTAAATATATATGTACATCTATGTGCATATTGTATAATATTTAGCAATGTTGTCTATGTTTCAATAATTTAATAACTAACGCTAAGCCACATAATCAACTTTGTAAAAGAGTCACCTAAGCGTAATGAAGATGATGACTTTCTTCTTTCTGGGATGGGAATTGGATTTTAAAGAGACACATTGTTTATCCTTGTCATTTTAAAATTACTGTATAATCTTCCATGACATTTATAGCTCTTTACATCTTCTGGACAGGTATGTAAATCAGAAGGAAAAAATTACTTTACTGGAAGAGTAGCTTAAACTTCTCAAAGTAATCCCAGACAAAATTTACTTGCCCTTTTGTAGTGATCATGTTGCAAATCCTCTTTAATGGGAGAGGCTGAGGGACAACCAAACACTCTGGTTGATTAAGAAAACTAGTAAACACATCAGCTCAACCTGTATAGATCTTACCTGTGCTTCCTGAGGGACTTGTGCTGCATCAACTCTGTCTGCAATGTAGGCTGTCAGCTGCTTATCAATAACAGCAAGAGACTCTTGGATTAAGCGGAGGGTTTTGTCAGTCTCCTGTGCCGATTGAATACTCTGTTCAAGACTTTTCTGTCTTCTCACAGCCTAAAAACAAAGACAATGTTATCAGTATTCACAGTAATAATGCACACAATAAATTCCCCTTCCCTTACCCCCTCCCCTCCCCCAAATTCAGGCAAAGAATCAAACATAGGACTCCTGACTTGTGCTCATCCACCTTTCTGTATGATAAGTTGCGCATCTTTTTGCCACCCATTCAGTTCTCTTGATAAGACAGACAACACCCAGAGTGCATAGACAGTTCTAAAAAAATGTAGGATCTTGAAACCCCAATTATAAATTGAGAATTTCTACACCAAGCGCAAGTTGGCGAAGCTGCACAATAAAACCATCCTGACAGTGCTCTCCTTCTGAGGCAAGAGGTCCTCCTAATCTTATTATATAATTCAAGAGACTTTGTTTACTGAGAATAGGGTTACTGTCATCACAATCCCATCTGAGAAAATCCACCTTGGTAAGTGAGAGGGATAAAGCCTCTTTAGACGGAGTTCTCTTATATGAAGTACAAATAGCTGCTTGGAAGAAGCAATGCTACTTTTTTCCTCCTGAGGCTAAAAGAAACCCCAAAATTGACTCTTGCTTCTATTCCACCAACAGTGTCACCATGGATAGTCTACCACTGCCTTTTACACAAATCTTTGTGGAGAAGATGCTTTCCTTTAAAAGGTTTAGCAAATCACAACAGTAAATTCTCCTTCAAAGTTGTCCTTAGAACACACATATCCTTTACCATTTGACATAAATGAGTCAGATTTAACTACTATTTGTCACAGTTTAATACGGCATTTAACAGGTAATAAATAAGCTGGTTCTTTCTTCCATCTGTCATTGTGTCTACCCGCAGACTCATATTATACTTGGACCACAGCTACTCTCTAGCAGAGTTTCTGCTTTATAGAAAACACAATAACTACCGACAATCTCAAATGCAACACAGTTTTCTCTATACAAGTCCAGCCATACTGCTGACCACAGAATAAAGTGACTAACTTTCTTTGACATGAATCAAAGGAGAAAGCAAGCACTGTAAATAACATTGCTAGGTGTCCTGCCATTTTTCAAGTCAAATCATACTTTTTCTCTCCGGTGGGCCAGCTATACTTTAATTTGATTTCATATCCATTACAACACTTGCCTTGAACAAAAATATCTCTCAGTAATTCAGTGAGAATATTTGATATATCTGTACCTTCTTCATGGAGCTCAGATTCTTATAGAACTTCACATGTAACAAATGAAAAAGATTATTTCTTGTGAGCATTCTTGCTAGCTATTTGACTTAGTTAAAGGATAGGGATGCAATCAGTATTTTCTATATTTGTTTTTGTAAGCTGCTTTGTGCTATTTCAAAACAACTGATCAGATAATCTTGTATCACTGCCAGTTCCAGGAGCCTTCTGTGGAACTGAGCAGCTTTACATATCAGACTCATGCTGTCAGTGTTAATGGGAGCATCTAAGCCACCAAGGTATTATTATCCTACTAAATGAACCATTAAAAAAGTGTAACTTCAAAATATAGTACTAAGGTTTGCTATTTAAATGTCTTTTATCTTCATCTGATCTGAGATTTTACATTACAATGTTCTCATTCTGTTCAAAGCAATGAGTTTAAAACCCACAGTTTCCATTTACCTTGGCACTGTTCACTACTACGTAATTTGTAAGCCTGGTTAAGACACAGCCACTCTCTATCAATCCATTTGCGTCACTATATGGTAGTTTGAAAGACACATTAAATCAGAAACAGGGTAAGTAACCTTCTACAGTGCATGGGTATGGTCATCCTCCTGGAAGAGTGGAGGAACACCTCCCTGCCTTTACTGATCTCAGTGGTTAAGTGGAAGAACTATCTCATAATGCAGAGTATATTCTTACTGAGGGCTGTAGTGTCCTTATGTGCCAAAAAGCTCATCATTTAAAATAGGACACTTGATAAAGTTATGTTTTTACAAGTCATTAATGTAAGTGCCTACACTTTCTGGAGATTCCAATTTACTGGATACAAATTTCATGTTAAGTCCATCTGAAAAACTATGTTTATAGCAATACCTGAAGCTTTGAACCTCTGTTAAATGCTGAGCCATGCTAGCTATTTTGCAACGAGGGACTTAAGTCATTTGCTGCCAGCCTTAGAAGCAGATTCCATGCATGCAATGAAGTGGTGGAATGCATGCAAATTAACAGCCTTAAAATTGTATGGCAAATGTGTGGTGATGCAAAATTGTCATATCTGTGCTGATATATATTTTCGTACTCATATACATTTTCACAGGTATATGAAAATCCCATTTCAGAATACAGCTGGAAAAATTAAAACATTCCCATCATTGACCAGATATTCAAGAAGATAAAGTGGAAAAAATTCCAACAAATCCTTTGTCTGACTGATTAAATATTAAATATCTTATAAGTGAGCAGAAAGTACATTTTTTCCCAAAGCCATGAACAGTTTAGGTGAATGAATGGGTGACATCAGACCAAGATGTGAGTGCAGTGGTAGAAGAGAGGAATTATTTTTGCAGTGGAAGAAGAGCCACACAACCAAATGCTGGGCAACAGCACTTTCACAGGTGTGATGCTTTTCTCAGATACAAATGGGTGCTGCTTTAATTTGGTGGAGATAAGTATTAGAATACTTTACAAAAAGGGGCAATCATACTACACAATTTCAATTTTGTCCTTAAAACTCATGTCTGTCCATCTGAAAATCTATACATGCATATCTTCAAAGATATGTGAGAGTTAACATTTTATATATATATTTATATAATAAAAAAATATTTTAATTTATGATGTTCTGGGTGGATTTGGTTTGTTTGTTTCCTCAAAGATTACGGTTCTTTCTTTCTCTGTGAAAAAAAAGTTAAACATCACACTGTATAAATGGGTCTGAGGACACAATAGGAAGCTCCAGCTGTGCTATCAGATCATAGTCAATAAAGCTGACGGTTCTGACCTCTAAAGAGAAGTGTCTGACAGTTAATTGATAAGTAGAAAATCTCAGGAAAATAAGTAACTGTTTAATTATTTCTGAGCCAGTGAAACGCTGACAGCTGCCAAGGAAAACAAAACCAAAGAAAGAAAACCCTGTTAGACACTATTGGAATGAAAGAGAAAACAAAAAAAAATTATTTATGGAATGATTTTTTCTATTTAAGCCTATAGAGGTTTTTATAGAGTTTTAGGGGTCTTATGACAAACATAACATTTTTTATTATATAAGGTACTGTATAAACCTGTCTAAAATTTAACAAAGGTCAATAGTAAATGCAGGAAAGAGTAACATTGCATATTACCCATAAAAATGCTATACTAAGGGAAAGGCTGCATTGAGATGCGGTCAAATATAAGGAAAACTGAAAGTGCTCAAACAGTTGCATATGATTACAGTTCATTCTTTGATATTGACTGTTGGGCCAGCAAAACATCAAAACTGGATTTCTGTCAGGAAGATTTTGGTTTATTCAAGGAACTGATTAGGAAAGTTCCTAGGGAGACAGTCCGTAATAACAAGGGGGCCCAGGAGAGCTGGGTATACTTCAAGAATGAATTCTTGAAGGCACAGAAACAGGCTGTCCTTGTGTGCCGTAAAATGAGCCGTAGGGGAGAAAGACTGACCTGGATGAGTAAGGAAATTCTGAAAGAACTGAGAGAGAAAAAGAGGGTGTATCTCCTTCGGAAAAAGGGTGAGGTCAATCAGGTTATGCTCCGAGGTATTGTTAGGCCATGTAGGAGGAAAATTAGAGAGGCAAAAGCCCAGCTTGAACTCAAGCTAGCCACTTCTATGAAGGACAATAAGAAGAGCTTTTACAAATATATCAATGGCGAAAAGAAGGGTAGCAGCAACCTCCACTCCCTACGGATATGGAGGGAAATTTGGTAATTAGAGATGAGGTTAAGGCAGAGGTACTTAATGTCTTTGCTTCTGTCTTTAACAGTAGGGTAGATTGCCTTCATGATTATTGGTTACCTGAGACGGTAGATAGGGCCAGGGTACAGTGCGGTCCCCCTGTAATTCAGGAGGCAGTAGTTAGAGACCTGCTGATCCATTTGGATCCCCATA
>WEKX01002058.1:29349-44454 GCA_013390025.1 Pitta sordida
CTTAGTATGAGTCAACAGTGTGCCCAGGTGGCTAAGCAGGCCAATGGCATCCTGGCCTGTATTAGGAACAGTGTGGTCAGTTGGACCAGGGAAGTTATCTTTCCCCTATACTCAGCAGTGGTCAGACCATATCTTGAGTATTGTGTCCACTTCTGGACCCCTCAATTTAAGAAAGACGTTGAGGTGCTGGATCAAGCTCAGAGAAGGGCAACAAGGATCATTAAGGGGCTGGAAGATAAGCCCTATGAGGAGTGGCTTAGGAAGCTGGGTCTATTTAGTCTGGAAAAGAGAAGGCTCAGGGGTGATCTTATCACTGTCTATAACTACCAAAAAGTAGGTGAGTGATAGGCAGGGTCTTTTCTCCCTGGCCATTGGAGACAGAATGACAGATCATATTCTTAAGCTCCAGCAAGGGAGGTTTAGACTTGACATTACGAAAAGGTTTTTCACCAAAAGAGTGATTCGGCATTGGAATGGGTTGCCCACAGAGGTGGTTGAGTCACCATCCCTGGAGGTGTTCAAGAGCAGACTGGATGAGGTGCTGAGTGTCATGATACAGATGTTATAGATGTTAGGTTTTATAGGTTGGACTAGATGATCTTCAAAGTCTTTTCCATTGTTATCAATACTATGATACTATGATGTTATGATACTATGATACATACAAAATGCAGGACAAAATTAATTAATTATCTTACAAGTTACAGCTCAAGCTCATGGAAGAGATTCTGTTAAGAAAGGCAGAAATGGCAGCTTTTATTTTTTTTTTTGTCTCAGTTATACTGTCTTAATATTGAGCCATGTTACCACAGGGTAAATTGAAAATGTTAGAAGTTAGGAAACTTTAAAATTTCTTCTTAACTTTTTTTAATTACTTTAAAATTTAATCTGATTTTTGCTGTTATAACAGTTGTGTCAGAGATATATTACAACCTCTCCGTACATCTTTCATCAAATTGTTAACGTGTTATCTCTGCTTTTTGTATGGAATCTGAGTGAATTAGTGTCTGTGTTTAGACTTAAAGTAGAAATAATTTAAAAAAAAAAATCTAAGGATTCTTTTTGGGCTCAGGAATTATAAATACTCTGCAAGCTACAACTAATTCTGCCAATTCTGGGAATATTTCACAGCGTGCTTTTCAAGTAAGTGATGACAAATCATCATCATGACCTGTCATCCATCTTTAATCAACTCTATTCTAAAATGATCAACTACACCAAGGAGGACTTCTCTATCTCTTTAGATTATCACTGCAGCCAGATAATGCCTCAGAAACCATAAAAGCAGCCCATTTCGCAGCCTTCAAAGCAATCACATGGAGATGTGGCATGAAATATTATTTTTCCTCTTGACAGGAGGACAAAACAGAAAAATTACATCAAATGATGAATCTGTGTTCTTGGCAAGAAACAGAAGGGAATTTTCAGGGTAGTCCTAAAAGAAATTAAGATGTAGCACCCAGCAATGGTAGTTGCATCTGGTGTAAAGCCCATCTGAAAAATAACGTTTTGTACATTTTTTCGCATGTCTACTCTCAAGAATATCTGATTGACACTTTTGAAGTTTGCTGGAAAGGATGTAAATCACTTTCATCATTACAGGGGATGACAGCTACTTGCAATATTATCTTTAAATTCTTCAATGTTTCTTAGATCCACATATAGAGTTGTAAGTGAATCAGTCCTTGAAAAGTAATGAGAGGGTATATGTTCCTTATCAGTCAGGCCCAAATGTTCAAAAGCAAACTAAACACACTCAGTCTTTGTTAACTAAAGAAGATAAGGCATACAAACATAAAGCCACTATCTGCCTTTAAAAATGAATCTCTATCTCAGTAGCAAAACTGCACTGTCTTGCAGCATTATTTATATGGAATGTGGGTTGGTTTGGTTACTCTATTAGTAATGAATAAATATTTCACATATCAGTCTCTGTCTATAGGAGCTTATTGTCTTGGTAATTACCAGTGCAATTATTCAAATAAAAACAAATAGCTTCAGCACATTAGGATAGCCTATTAGCCTGTCTGAAGTAGAAGTGACCTTGAACATGAGCTGAATTGTGTTATATGCCTGCAATATACCTTTATGCAAGGAGAACACACGCTGTTTGGATTTTAAGAGACTACAGAAACAGCACAGAAAATTCAATATCAGGATCTCACCATTAGTATTTAATTACTATATATCTAATCAAGCTTTCGAAGAAAGCCTCCACCCCAATTCTTTGTCTATATTTGAAAGAAACTGGAAAGTAGTGAATAAATTTCAAATTGATTTGGCTTATATAGTCATGCAAAGTATTTATAGAATTTCACACAATATCTTCATTGTGTACTTCTCACATTAAATCCCTGCAGATTTCATGATTTTTGATTTAATGCCCATTAGTGTGATGACTGAATAGTATTCAAACATCACTCAGCAAGACTATTTCAAAGTCCTGCTATTGTACACTGGATGCCCTCTATTTTCTTTTCCAAGTTTTCCAAATTTTCTCCTCCAAGTCAGGAAAAAAAACAAGAAATAACAAGAAGTACAATTGAAGAGAGTGTATTTGGTTTTAAACAAAAAAAGAGCAGGAATACAGAGAGTTATGTCTATCATGACACTATTCAGCTACACAGAACTATGTGAGTGCCTCCACTGCATCAGAACTACCACCAGACTCTTTCATTCCCCAGCCTCCAAGTTTATTTTCAGAACAGCTGAGGACCCTACCTTAGTTTTCATTGTAGTGTTTCCCTCCCACTTTTTTTAAGGATGAGTATATTTCAAGCACCATGAAAGCAGCAAAAAGGTTTTCATCATCATGGAGGATTATCATTCCAATACAGTGGTTTTCCAGAAATCCTAACCCGGGCATCATTTATACCATTGTAATTGAGTAATTTTTGACTATCTTTGTAGCTCATCTTTGAACACGTTCCGCTTCCAATCATAAAAAAGGTCTCTGCATCTTTCACTAGATCTTTCCCTAATAATTTTTTTCTTATCTTTACCAAGTACTGAGCATCCCAGCATATTGTTGACTCCCCTTGTGCTAAACATGTTTTTATATTGAAGCATCTTTATAAAATCTTTCATTGTTACAAATACTCTTATTTATTGCTTAAAAACATAGTTTTAGGAGATGTTAATCATATTCAATTTTGAAAATAATTGCTTTTTGATAAGAGTTTTATCAGGGAAATCATCACTAAATATGCAATTGAAGATTAAATCCACTTAATAATGATACCAATTTTGAAATTGTGGGGTTTACTATTTTACTAGTTTTGGTTGGGACCGAGTTAATTTTCTTTGCAGTAGCCTGTGTGTTTGTGTTTTACATTGGTGGCCACAACAGAGTTGAAAACAGAGGGATGTTTTAGTCATTGCTGAGCAGTGCTTGCAGAGTGGCCAGGTCTTTTTCTCACTCTGCTCCTTACCAGTGAGCAGGCTGGGGATTGGCAATGGCCTTGGAAACTGCGCAGCCAGGACAGTTGACCTGAATTGACCACAGAGAGATTTTGTAGTCAAACTCATGCTCAACAGTAAAAGGAGGTGGGGGTAAGTTTTTCAAAACTGCAACTGCTTGGGGATTGGTTGAACATTAGTCTCCTGGGGGTTCACAGGTTATTCCGAATTGGAAGGGACCCACAAGGATCATCTAGTCCAACTCTCAAGCGACTCCCACACAGGAATTGCACNTCAGCCTTTTATTCTTTTGCTTATTGTCTTCAACTCAAGCCATGAGTTTTCTCCCTTTTTTATTTTCTCTAATCTCTGCCAGTGCACGAGGACATGTGATGAGTGAGCAAGCAGCCACGTGGTGCTTTGCTACCTACTGGAGGTAGCCCATCATATCCATGCAAACAACTTCTAACATAATTGTTTGTGCACTGCTTAGGAACTGTTCCAATAAGTTTGGTTTCATTTTTTTTAATGGTGCTACACCTATTAAATATACCTCCTGCTGAAGTTCTTCCCATCGAGTATTGAACTTCTCAAGTTTCTCATTGATCAGTTCATCCAAGATTCCACCATCTGTTAAAGTCTGAGCCAATTCCCGAATCTGATTGCGATTATCCTCTGGATGTCTCATTAAACGTTCCAAAGACTAAAAAAAGGTAAAAAAAAGTAGTTTATTGTCCTTTTTGTAACTAGAAGTCTACAGAGCCATCATAATTTGCCTTAAATATATTTCACATTTAATAAATATTTCACATTTCATGCACAACAAAACTAGAGAAAAAAAAGATAAAATACTTATGTCTGTGTCTTGACAATAAATGTTTTGTACTACTTATTATCAGATCCAAAGATTTTTCACAAACGAAAAAATTGTCTGCCTGATATAAAAATGTGGACTAAATGCAGAGTTCAGTGAGAGTATTTGTGTACTTTAAAATAAAAAAAATTGTTTACATATCTAAATGGCTTATGCTCAACAGAAAAAAATGGAATATCAATCTAACATTTTGTATTTTGATTTACTAAAAGTATTAACTTAATTTCTACAAATTTGAAAGGTTTTAATTACTATTTCCCTTAAGTGAATTTGAATTCAAAACCTCATTTTTTGTTTAGTGTGAGCACATAGGATATTCCAAATATTCTGCATCTCGTTCATACATAATGTTGAATCATGATTTGTTTAGGATGCCATTTGATTTACAATTCTTCAATACATGTGATTTCATATTATTTAAGACAACACTTACATCTAAAGACTCAGAAATCTCTTCTGCACCTCCCTGGACATTTTCAGTTGCCTTGAGTTTCAGTTCGATCTCATTCAACCATTTATTTTCTGCATCCAAATACGACAATAATTCACGCCAACATGCCCATACCTCCTGATGAAGAAAGGGTTTATTGAGACTGCAAATCAAACACCTAGCTCTCATTCATTAAGCATTCATGCTTTACCCCCCAAAAACCATGGTTGATATGGTTATGGGGCTATATAGTTGATTCCCCCCTCCCGCCCCCCCCCAATACTTATATGATCCAAATGAATAGAAATTGCTAAACAGAACAAAACCACACAAGATAACATGAAAAAATGAACACTTTTGCGACACATAATCAGAATCTTGTCTCACGAACAATGCATTTTATATATGTTCTGTAAAATTTCCTTACATAAAAAATAAAAATTGGCAGAATTTTTAATAACCCATGTTAGGGTCTTATGTCTTTATTAAAAAATGCAGTTAGATTGCTCATATATTCTAGATATTAATTACTTAAAGCACAGGTTCATAAAATGTCTAAAACCAGAGCTTTCAAGAGTTCAGACTGAAATCTCTATGGAAATTAATTCTAAACCACATTTAGTACAATTTATAGGCCACTTAAGTGCTAGAGTACTAAATATAATGTTGCAGAATGTTCTTATTCTCCTAGAATTACATTATTCTCTAATATTTTATTTATATACTGCCAGAAGACACTTAAATAAGCAGATAAAAATGTCACTTTATACACAAACAAAACACTTAAACCCTCCATAAATCATCTTTTCATTGTTCCTTTTTTGTTAGTAGAAGTTAAAATAATGTTACTGAAATGCATTATGCTCTTGGCAGATCAAGCTTCCCATAGTGCAGTTCATCTCACCTAACTTTGCTCAGATCAAATGTGTCTGGTCCAGCAGGCAGTTATAGAGAGATAAAGCCTCATCACTGATCAGGGGAAGTACTGATTACCAGTTTAAACTACATACACTTAATTTTCCACAGCGATATTTAGACAAGATAAATTTTAATGAAGTCAGTTATTGTAAATTAGTTCACAACAAAAATGATGAGTAATTCACTATGACTACTGTGTAACATGCAAGCATTCCCATGGCAAGAATCTGCAGTGGAGTTGGCCAAAATGGCTGGGTCAACTCAGAATACATAAGAAATATTCAGCACGTCGGCAGGACGAATGCTGTTCCCCTGCTGAGATAACACCACCTGTCCAGCTTCAGGGCCATTCCATCAAAATCCTTAGCCATGGAAGAGAGAAGCCTACAGGAGCTGCTGAAGATAACACCACAGGGTTGCTACTAAGGCACATTTTTGGCTTAATCTCAGGAGGAATAAGAACCCTCAGCAGCTGTTCTTGCCTCTGACCTATGAGCCATGTTTGAGGCTTTTCTTTTAACATGACTATCCAGCATATATGATTCTCAATATAATTTTGTGTCTGGCTCAGAGCATGGGGTATTTGGTATATGGCTCATAAAGTCAGGACAGCCTTGGGCTACTCACGATCCTATATGACAGTATATCTCTGCTCTCTGTATCAAGTTTTGCACTTAGAAATGTTATAAATACAATGACTGACAAGACATCCAACCTCCAAAGTTTTCCACTTTCCATTCAGTCTGCTGCAGAGCTGCTGGTAGCTGGTAATTAGAACATCAAGCTCCTTTTTCAAAGCCTCATGGGCTGCAGGTGGAGCCTTTGCTATAAAATTATTAACGGAATCTGTAATAAGCTTCACTTTCACTTCCTTCTGCATGGCTTCCTCCTTTGCTCTCTGAAAAGAAAAAGTTGTAGTCCTGGTTTAACAAGGAAACTTATTTTTAATAACTGTTAGAATTGTCTGACAGAATTCTGGAGGGAAAAAACAAACACAAAACCCACTACAACTAAGACAATACAACAGAAGAGACATTTAATTCCCAGACTTTCTGACATAATCTTGAATGCAACATCTCACAACATTTAGTATTCTGGAGCTCTCAGACTAGTGAAAAATTTTGGTACTTTTTGTTTCATCAAGAAATACTTTTGCTGCCATAATTTATGAACCACAAATGACAACACCCCTACCACGTGTTGCATATTAAATTCATGTAGTTAAAGGTAAAATCACAACTGAGGCAAAAGAAAGGAAAATATTTCTGAATTACTTTTCTCTCCTTCTCATTGCTGTTGATCTGCATTTAAGAAGAAATTGAGAAAATAATTTTTCTCTAGTCTATATTTCACACTTTTGCTATTCTCTCCCTTGTTATGTTGTCGCATTGATAAGTTATAAGATTTTCATACCAAGCATTGTTTCCTTCAAGTGCTCACTGCTGTCTATGACTGAAATCATATAATTACTGGAAACATAATCATGCTATAAACAGTGCCATCAGTGTACACAAGTCTTCACAGGACTTTATGATGAGAACTCTCTGGATTGAAAACCACAACCATTTTCCTGACAACTATCTCTGCATCTAAGGAACCATGAACCAGAATAATTGGAATCAGGCTGCCACTGCTAGAGGATGTTTACTACATTTCTCTTGGATTCCTTCTTTTTGAGCTGTGGGAAGAAATGGGCTGCAGGATGAACAAGGAATTCTGGTCCCAATTTTCCCTGTTGTGTGACAGGAGAGGTGGCTGCAATCCCTTGGGGAGAGGATCAGGAGGAGCAGGTGAAGGGATGCATGAAAAATAATCTGGTTATTCATAGGTCAAGGTGTCACAGTTTGAACACATCTGTACTTTGTCTGGGTACAGAATATCTACTAGGAAATCTGTAAGGGGGATTGTATATAAAACTTTCCTAAAAGAAAGAGTAGACTTTACAAGGAAAGCTTCAAAAAGAACTCTAGACATAGCTCAAGGAATTAGTTAATCTTTTACCTTCAGCTCCTCAACAGCTTTCTGTAATTCATCAGGTGTTTTATACTCAAAATCTCTTTCCAGGTATTCTTCCTCAGCTTGTGTTATCCACTCATGCATCTCTGACAAATCCTTTCTGAGACTCACAGTTTTATCCAAACCACCTTTTAATGCAGCCTTCTTAGCATAAGCCTTTAAGAAAGAAAAGTTTACATGGAACTTCAAGCAAAGCTACTGAACAAACTTTACCATATTTTAGACTGAAAAGAACGAAATTAAATCCTATACTAGTAACATTGCTGTACTTAGCAGAGGTTAATAAGTAATTAGGTAGATATTAATAACAAGTAATCAAAAAATTACATACACATGTATACAACCTTTTTTCTTAGAGTATCATTGCTGTCCAGAATGATTTTTTAATGATTCTAGAACAAGAATCTACACCATATGTTAATGTCATCAGGAACAAATCTGGAGGAAAACCTCACCCAGGGACTATTTTCTACAAGGTATGAGACTTTGAAAGGGCATCCATGAATGAAACCAGAAGAACATGAGCTATAAAGTCAGGCGACCCTCTAACTAGTTTGAATGGGAACTTACTAGAGAATAAAGCAATACACATAGTTTCCTTCAGTAGTCATTAGTGCACTGGTGTCATTTTTCAGAGCTGGGCTTCCAGAGCTGATTTGCTCCAATATTCTGCTTTGTGGTGCTGCTTCAGTAAACATTATTTTCAACAATATGAGGATGAATTGTCTTAGTATTTACTCTTAATTTCTGAAGTTTACTGGTTTGCTACACATCCTTGAGGACTGGCTATTAAACATAAATTCTGTTCTATATAAATGTTATTTTAAAGAACAAAATAGAATAACAATCACCAAGCATAATAGCAGAACTATACGTGGCCCTGACAAAAATGCCTCTTCTGCCATCACAGCACCAGAGGACAGGGTAATCTCTCATCACCTGAAAAGAGTATCTGAATGCCAATTGTGAGCTCTCACAGTCATATTACCTGCATGTGTATCAACTCAAGATCACTTTTCCAAATCCTTTCAAGAAATCTCCACAGACCAAACTGATTTTTGTGTTTGCTACTCATGTATTTTAACAACTATTATGGAAGAATTTGTGTTAGAAATGCCCATTGAGAGGCAGTAATTTGTGCTGTGTATTGAATGAAATTACAGACAGATTTTCAGGGAAGTTGGAAGAGAACTGTGACAGACTTCTCAACTCACAAGGATAAAACTTGAAATTTCTGTGAGAGAAATTGCAAAGGTATCTAATTTATTAGTATCCCCAAAATAGTATAGTATACAAAATAAGATAGTATAGTATAGTATAGTTTAGTACAGTATCCCCAAAATACTCCATAGTAGTCAAAGGGGAAACACTACAGAACACTAAAATCTCTTACAGATTTCAAAGGTCAAGTAGTTTATAACTATGTTTATAATGTTACCTAAATATGCATTAAAAGTGTAGAAAAGAGAATGAGCAGGTAGGAAAAATTTGGAAGTAAAACAACATGAAAGAAGTTTCCTTTGAGCTGTTATAAAGAATAAGGATCCCAATGCCATCAATGAAATAACAGTAATTTTTAGCTTCCTTAATCTGTAAAATTATTTATTAATAATGTCTTTAATTTAAGTAAAAGAACTTTCCTGTTATCCCTCTTTCTCTCAAATTCATGTGACTACTGGAGACCAATCTATACACAGGTATACTCATGTACTCTCAATTCCAACTTACTAAATTCTGAACTCTTCATTGTTTCAATGTCTTATTTCATCTAGAGTAATGACACGATTACAACAATACAGAAGGAAACCTAAAATTACATACAGAACTTGATTTCTTTGGCAAATGCCTAAACACTTTCAGCAATCTAGTTTGCAGGAATCATAAACTACATTGCTGTTAAGATCTAAGATATTAGTATGTAACTTTTACTACAAAAATAGTAAGACAGTGTTTTATAATATAAATAACTATACTTTACATATACTGCTACACGTAAATTGCAAGATAGTTTCACATCTAATGGATATGCTTAGAAGGACAAATTCTGGCAATGAGAAACCTGATGATTAATTTAAAAAGAACCAGTCACAGTGTGAGACTTGATACCTCTTGGCAAATGTGTTCCCATTGAGTATTGAGATCCTTTAGTTCTGACTCTATTCTGGATGCAAATTCTGGCTCTGCTTCACTCTTCATTTTCTTCCCAATCTCATTAACACTGTTCAAACTGGGCTGGATTGTCTGGATATCATTTACTAAAGCCTAAAAGAATAGAAGAAGATTAGGCAAGTGGCATTCACACAATTTTTCAGATATAGAATCCCTATGAAAATGTTATTAAATTCTGACAGGTCTGTGGTACAGATCTCCAGCCAAATGAGCGTAATCAACAGATTAAAAAAAACAATGAGCAGCTGTTATGTGACAAGCTATGCTATGCCAAATAAAATTAATCTGCAAGATACCTATCATGTAATTTTTGAATGTTATGTATATACTATAAATATACACATATATAATGTTTTATTACATATATTGCTTCTTTTACAATGCTTCCCTGGTTTTGGTTGAAAACATGAAATATGCCTAGATCTTTTGTTCATGTTTCTGAAAGAGCATCCCATAATAATAGTGAAAAATAATGGTAATTCTTATTTAAATAATGGTTAAGAGAATGTCTGTGGAGCTTGTGGTTATGTTATGTGTAGGTTTCATAATATTTACACATCCTGCCAGAACATTTAAAGAACTTGTAAATTCCACTGAACACATAGACAGGGATCATCATGGACTACAAGATTCACTGCACTTCCATGCTCTTGAGACTGGAAGAAGAATTTGTAAACCATGTGATGGAAGTATCAATACTTCACAATGCTTTAAAACTCTGCTGGGATTAAGTACTGGGATTTATATTTATTCTTTTTTAACTGAATTTACAACTCACAATACCTGCAAGTTCTTCCGGCATAGTCAGAAAAGTCTGTAAATCATGCGTGACTTACAGATACAGATAAAGCTCTCTTGGCACAGATTATACAGCTTAAAAAAATATATTATGTTTGTGATGTCAAAAAAGCAAATAAACAGTTGACTTTAGAGGCTACCAGCACATTGTTTGCTGCAAGTACCCCCCTTTTGATGTTCCTGCTATAAATACATAAGGATACTGTCACTCTGTGTGTCCTCCTGGTATTAAAGCTTCAAAGTTTTTAACTGAATTTTCCTTCAAATCCAGGAGATGAAAGAGGTTCAAATACACTGCAGAAAACAATGCCCTTACAACATGAATTTATTTTCAGGAACAATAAAAATTTGTGTAATTTCTGTACCTCTCACAGAGAGGTACTGAACAATTGCCAAGCAGGCAGGTAATACTCACTGTACATTGCTCAAGTTGCTTTTCCAGTGCTTCCGAATCTCCAAGGGCAGGCCACTCTTCCTTCAGGAAAACATCCACTTCAGCCATCCACTTCTTCAGTGTTTTAATGTCATTCTGTTTATTAAAAAGACATTTCATTGCATCACACAGAACCTGAGTGGCAAGAGTGTAATTCATCCTGGCACTACAACTAAAACTCATCACAATGCAATATCAAGATTATTGAACTGTCTGAAAAATACAGGCACAGCAAACAAGCAAACCCAATTTTAGCCTGCACTTTGATCATTCCTGACCAAGTTTAATGTGCCTATGAGCAGTCAACTTTATGGCTTACAAGTTTATGCCTTCTAGACATTATTTGCGTTTAGATACTGCATACTTGTTCATTGGTTCCTTGTATTGCTTCAGATTACTCATATTTGGCATTTAATTCAGGCTCTCCTGTCAAACCTTCTGTGCTTCCATTTAAACTTCAGATTTCTTTTGGAAGTTGCATGCTCTATTTCCTATTAATCTACCAGAGCACAACACAGAAAAACACCTTTACTATCCAGAATGAAAAAAGCCTCCAATGTAACTGAAGCAGATTTACTTCAGAAACTAAAATATAATGATTCAATGAGTCATTTCAGGGATTCTCAGTTACTGTTTCTAGCTCTAGAATAGTAGTATTTTTCCACAGTCTTCAATTAATCCTCACAGCTAATAAAACAAGCTGAACATCAAATACTTGAAAAGAGGGAGCACTATCAGTCCCACGTAACATTTCATAACCTAATAAATTGAAAGGTAAATGAGATTTTAAAAAATACCACTTAAAATTACTTTAAAATACCACCTTAGCTAAACAGCTAGATGTACATATTAAAATAAAAATTATATATGGCAAAAATTTTAAAGGTTAATTCTAAAGCCTTTTTTCATTAAACTGTTTTCATCAACACTGAAATACATATTGATATTACATGATCAATAAAAAGTAGAATGAAAGCACAGAAAAAGACATTTCATTCAACTACAGACTGTCTAAAAATTTATACAAATATGCCCTAGTAACTATTACGAGATAGGTAACCAAAGGGAACATTTACCTAATGTGATTGATAGATATATATATATGTATTTAAAACCAACAGGCTACCATGGAAAATGAACTGAATTAGTAAAAACAATCATACAGAAATTATGCTTCAGAATGCCAATTACCCAAGCACTGTTGAAAGCTCTACTGTGCATTCCATTATTCAATAGTAAAAATAGTTCAGAATCATATTTCATGATTAAACTTTAATACCTTTAAAAGAATACTTTAAGTATAGTTCATTAATGCGGTAAAATACAGATCTGATGGGATTTACTTAAAAATAGATGGGTCTCCAGCCTCCAGTGAAGATCAAATATAAGACTTGCATTTTGAATCAGACTATAAATTCATCTTGTTTATAGACACTCATTTCATCACAACCCAGCTGACGCATTCCATAAATTGCACCAGCTAAAAGAATAATCTGGATGAGCAGTCATTCAACAAGCCTAAAAGACAATGACTTTTATATTAGATGTGTACTAGAGTGATTTCAGCAATAAATATAAAGGATAAGATTTGTATGCAACGACAGCTCACGTAGCTTTAAAAATACACATTCTATGCAGCACAGTCATGGTGCATGTTCAGGATCTTCTCTTTTTAAGAGCAGTGGGCAAAACTCTGGGGAGGCAAGGGTGAGGAGGGCAGGGGGTAGAGGGGAGAGAAAAGACAAAAGTTTGAAATGTTCAAGCAAAGTGTCTTGTTGGGGGGTATTTTATGCGGCAAGGTTTTGGTAGCAGGGTTGGCATCTGTTAGGAGGGGTCAGGTGCTGTCCTTTGCTGGACATAGACAGCTCCAGCTTTCTCCAGTGAAACCACCACAGGACATGGATGACCCCATGGTCAGCTGGTGATGCCTCAGTGATAATATAGCTAAGAAAGGACAAAAATGCTGGACAGACAAAGGAGGAGAGAAAAAAGGTGAGAAACAGCCGTGGACAAAGTGAGAAACTGTCCTGCAGACACCAAGGTTGGTGAAGAAGAAGGAGGTGTTTCAGATGCTGCAGCAAAGCTCCCCCTGCAGCCTATGGAGAAGACCAAGGTGAGGGAGGTAGTCCCCTACATCACATGGTGGTCCATGGTAGAGCACCTATCCACTTGCAGCCCATGGAGAACTCCGCGCCAAAGCAGGTGGTTATGTCCTAAAGGAAACTGCAGCCCATACAGAAATCCGACACAGCAGCAGATATTTCTTGAAGGAGTCCTTGGGAGGGCCCACATGTTCACAGGATCACAGGATATTCTGAATTGGAAGGGACCTACAAGGATCACTTAGACCAACTCCCACATGAACACCCACACAGGAATCGAACACACAACCCCCGAGCCATGGGCACCATGCTCCGTCCATCCAAGCCTCTCATTATCTAGACTATGTCCCTGAGTTTCTCATCCAGTCTTTTCTTAAACGCCTCCAGGGTTGGCAACTCCACCATCTCCCTGGGCAGACAATTCCACTGAGGAATCACTCTCTCTGTGAAAAAACTCTTACTAACAGCCAGTCTAAACCTCCCCTGGCGTAGTCTAAGGCCATGTCCTCTTGTTCTGGTGATGGCAGCCTGTGAGAATAAAAGAGCAGTCTGGCTCCTAGTCAAGCAGGGGAAAAGACGGAGGACATCTCCCATTCCTCATCCCTCTGCACCCCATGATGAAAGAAGGGATGAGTAAAGTGAAAATAGTACAGAGCAGAGAAGAGGGAGGGACAGAGCTGTTGGTTTCATTTTTGCCTTTGTTTCTCACCCAAACACATTTTAATTTATCCCAAGTTTTGTTTGTTTTGCCCATCTTAGTAATCAGTTACCATCTTTATCTCAATCCAAGGGCTTTTTCATCCTATTTTCTTCCCCTGTCCTGCTGACGACAGACAGGGAGAGAGCAGCAGGCGCACCTGGCTGCTGGCCAAGGTTATCCCACCATACCCTTAAACTTAATGTCATGGCCAGCTTCAAACATCAGCAATTGAGACAGAAAGTTATAATTTAGAACAGTGGAGTATTTCAGTACATAAATTATAATAAATTGTGTGTTTAAGCTATATATATAACCTATATATATAATTTTATACTGTTTAAATGTTTCCTGATTTTGTTTGTTTTGCTAAAAACTAATTAGATGTAACAAAATAAGTACTTTTTTCCCTCTCAACTTTTTTATCCTCTACAAAGGCAGAAGTATAGCACTGAGAGCAAATTTATTCCTGACAAGACAAATCTATTTAATTACAATTAAAATAAAAATAACAGTTCACACGGAGTAGCATTATAATTCAAACTTGGAGTTAATCATGTATCATATTCTGCTACCGATAAACCAAAGTCAAGGACAGAAATATGTGATGTAGTAAAAAGAAGAAATACTGAAAGATAACACTGAGAAGAAACACAGTGTGAGAAAACAACCTTGAGTATGGCTGCAGAACCTCAGCCTTGAGAATTTTCTTTGCAATATCCTACAAGCATGCAAATGTTCATTTGCATGGAGGAAAGGACAGAAAATAAAGAAAAAAATTATTTTATTTATTTTTGTGACTGACTGTTCTGAATTCCTCTGAAAACTGTCCCTTGAAATTACATAGAAGAGAAATATCTGAAAAAGTTACTTAAGTCTTGCAACATTAAGCCATAGACATCCCCTGTAATGCCTGTATATATAATTTATAAATAAGTATAAATAAGAGATCCTCACAATGCGAGAAACAGTGTAAGTTTCCACTACTGACATTCTAAAGAGCTGAAATACATTTCTGGCTTTCTGGCAACTGCTGCCAAGATACCACTATATTAGAGATGACTTTAATTATGTAAGTGAATTCATTAAAGTCAATACAGTTACAGCTACCTCAGATGCATTAATAAGTGCTTCTGCTCCATCGAAAAAGTGAGAAACATTAGTAGCAATTTTTACTAAAATCCAAGTTTTTCCTATTGAAACAACATAGGCAGAAACAGCCGCAAAATCAGAATTCAAAGAAACATTTTGGACTGATCAAAATCAAGC
>WEKX01002058.1:49815-73899 GCA_013390025.1 Pitta sordida
GGAGGGTAGGAGGGCCCTTCAGAGGGATCTTGACAGACTGGAGGAATGGGCAGAGTCCAACAGTATGAGATTTAACAAGACTAAGTGCTGGGTTCTTCATCTTGGACATAACAACCCCATGCATCGCTATCGGCTGGGGGAGGAGTGACTTGAGAGTAGTGAAGTGGAGAGGGACTTAGGTGTAATGACTGACAGGAAACTCAATATGAGCCAGCAGTGTGCCCAGGTGGCTGAGAAGGCCAATGGCATTCTGGCCTGTATCAGGAACAGTGTGGTCAGTCGGAGTAGGGAAGTTATCCTTCCCCCGTACTCGGCACTGGTCAGACCACATCTTGAGTACTGCATGCACTTCTGGTCTCCCCAGTTTAAGAAGGATGTTGAGTTGCTGTTTACAACTACCTGAGGGGAGGTTGCCGCCAGGTGGGTGTGGATCTCTTCTTTCAGGCTGACGACACCAGAACAAGAGGACATGGCCTTAAGCTACGCCAGGGGAGGTTTAGACTGAATGTAAGGAAGAGTTTTTTCACAGAGACAGTGATCGCTCATTGGAATGGACTGCCCAGGGAGGTGGTGGAGTCGCCGTCCCTGGAGGTGTTTAAGAGAAGACTGGATGAGGAGCTTAGTGACATGTTCTAGCTGTGGGGGTGTTGGGCTGGATGGTCCTGTGGGTCCCTTCGGGTTCGGAGGGGCCTGTGAGGGAACTAGGTTTATGTTCACAGCCCTGGGTTGTGGGTTCAGTCTTTGTATGGGCATTAGCTGGGGATTTGGACTAGATGATTCTTGTGGGTCCCTTCCAACTCGTAGTATTCTGTGATTCTGCAATTCATCATTAATAATAACAATAAGGATTTAACCTTTGTGAATTACTGATCCTGCAAAGGTAGAATCAGAACTTGAAAGGAAAGCACACTGTACAAATTTATGAAGAAGAAAGAATGGATATAAGTATGACTTTTACTTTGCCACCTCTATCTTAATAATCTTAATTTTACCTACAATATAAGCTTTGCTTTTTTTCTGTTTTAGTGAGCTTCTAAAAAGCAAATGACTTTCCAATTTTCCTCTGAAGAACAACCTCGTCAAAATGAGAGAACTCCACACCATGGTTGGATAAAAGTTTAATGCAGTAAGACTAAAACGCCGAAGCACCTTAATGGAATTTAGTTCAGTCACTGAGCTGCAAGAGCCCTGGAATGAATCATCTGCCATCGGGAGGAAGTTTGAAGGAGGGAATACTCACTTACCTGACACTGACTGACAGCTCTCCCTGAGCTGGGAGGGAATGGGAGGCTGGCTAGGCTGCAGTTTATTTCAAGACAAGTAAACACTAAGTACAAATTTGTATTTATCACAAGGGCATTACAAAACTAAGAATTTCCTTGAGAAATCACATTATTACTTTTCAAATTATTGCCAGGATTGTCCATCTCTCTCCCTTGTATACACTAGTGAACAGTTTGAAATACTGTCTGATCTCTATTTTTAATATGTAACAACATTCTAAAAACTTTTCCAATGTGTTTAGGAAGGAAGGAGAGATGGAATGTTGCATACATCCTCTTCAAAAGAATGTATCAAAATGGATATACAGACATTGTAAAAAGAGAAAAATAAGATCATATTGTTTTATATTATACAAAGTTGTGTTTCTTTCATAAATAGCATTGCAAAATAGTGAAAAAACAACAAAATAGGTTTTAGAAGTTAAATTACATTTTATAAGGTATTTCTAAAAACATAGGCTTTATGTATCAGGAATGAAACTGGCTGTTTAACGATATAACAGAACTGAAAAACATCATTCAGTCTTCAGGAATGTTTTTCTAACCACAGAAAAATAATTACAGTCTGTCCTCTTGCACTTTGCACCCCCCATACTGTGGCTTCAGATCTTAGCGGCATGATTTTTTACCGATGTAGGAGACCTGTTTCGCAACTGCACATGCATGACCTACTGCTGCAGTGGCGCCAGCGGCAGCTCCAGCCCCAGTGGCGGAATGGCCTGCAGTGGTGGCTCAGGCTGCAGTGGGGGCAGCACAGGCAACAGCGGGGGCGTGGGTGGCAGCAGCCGCTGGGGGGGGCATGGGCGGCAGTGGCGGTGCAGCCGCCATTCTACATGGAAGTCGGGCTGAGCGGGTCTGAATTAAGACCGCAGGTGCGTGATATAGGAGACCCGACTGTAATTTGAAATACAGTCGGCCCTCTTCCACTTCGTGCCTCCCATATTGCAGCTTCACATCTTAGCGGCATGATTTTTCAGCGATTAAGGAGGCCCCTTTCAGCAAGTGCGCATGCGTGACCAGGCTCACATGAATATTCAATTAGGCAGTCATGAATATGCAAATCAACCCGCACAGCCATGGCAGTTATGTCACTTCCTCCGCCTTCCCAGCATGGCTGCGGCTCCACCACTTCCCCCCCAACTGGCATGGCTGCCGCAGCAACCGATACATGGCAGCACAGTGCTGAAACAGCGCCAGGGAGCTGTCTGAGGTGTAGGGCAAATTTGCATATTAATGAGCTGCCATTCTATGCGGAAGGTGGGCTTCAGGGGACATGAATATACCACATGTTCTGTGGTATAGGAGACCTGACTCTAATTCATGAAAATAAAGACAGAAGGATTTTTAAAATGCTCTAGGAAAGTTTCACAATTTTCTATTAAACTAAGTCTAAAATAAAGGTATGGGATATGGCCTTTTCCCCATCTGTAAAACACAAGAAAAGTAGTCATTAAAGAAATCAGAAGAAACTCAAAAAGCCAAATTTTCCACACTTTGGATTCACCGGCTTTTTTCTCCAACAGTGTTTTGATTCATAAGGCTTTCCTGAAATGGCAATAGGCAAATCTATCCTATGCATAATTGTTTATATCTAGGAGCAGTTATGAGAGGAAGTTAGCACTTTGCATAAAACTCTGTATAAAAATCTGAAGATAAAATATGATTGACATAATACTCTCCCCAAAAGATCACGGCAGGTATGTACTATATGGGATAAAACAATCTCATCTTGACAGCTGAACCATTTGAGATGAAACTCCTGCTGTGCACAGCAGCCACATAAAATAGTAACAACTGTCCAGGGCTCCATGAAGTATTGATTTAGGGACTTCTGTTCTTTAGCACTTTAGGAGACTCTCCCCAGTCAGTTCAATGTGGAAACCTCAGGATAGTTTCTTCTGCAGCTGCCCAGGGCATCAGAAAAGAATAATCCATCTCAGCACAGGGAAAGAATACCCAGCAAAAAACCTGACAAAGCCCATGGGCATTACTGTTCAGGCAGTGAGCACTCTTTATCTGACTGGTCTAATTAACTGGTTAGTTCATGAGCTCTCACTATAGTCAAATTAGATGAGGCATATCAATCAATTACAAAACATTACCTAGAGAAGAAATCATAAAGAAACTAGCACTTACAACATTTTCTGTTGGCAGAATGGCAACTGATTTCACCACACAAACCAGTGTGGCATTAACAGTTTTTAAATCTTACCCATGGTATGTCTTGACTTTAGAATCACAAATAAACATTGTACTCCTTAATACTAAATTTCTACTGGTCATTCTTTCATCACTTGCTATGGTACATTTGTATTTTCTTTTTTCAGTTCTCATGTGAATCATCACATCTTCATTTTGTGTGCGTGTGTGCATTTGTGAAACAACTACAGCAGCACAGTAATGTAGTGTCAGGAAAAAGAAATCCAAAACGTTTCACAATCAAATTTTGGAGGAATACCATAAAGATCCACTAGAAGGAGCTACTATTATGTCCAATTTCAAAAAAGACACAGTTTAGAGATATCATTTGTTTAAGGGACAAATAATGCCTTTGTTGTTGAGAAAAGTCGCATTTGTATTATTATTAATGTCATAATCAAATGCAGAAATTGTACAGTAGTCACTGATGTATTATGCATCTTTAATATGAACTAGTCAACTTTCTATTTTAGTAAAGCATTCTCCACCTTTTGAAAAATCTATTTTACCACAAATATTGCAAATAACATTATAACAGACGGTCATAAATTTTGTGCTGTAAAAAGGAACAGTTTGCCACATGATGAAAAATTCAATATGCTAAAGTAGTTGCTTTCTTTGATGAGCTTTGTGGAGTTAATTTCTATTCTGTAAAAATTTAGAGCAGATTCAGTCCTGTAATTAAACTCTGTTTCCTCTCTATTGACAGAGAGGAGCTGACTGATCCTATAACCCAATTAAACAAAAACAGTTTTATGTTGTCAAAAAATATCACTGCATCTGTCCATAACCATGCTAACAAGACCAGGTCTGAAGGTAGAACTACACTGAGTATAACCTTTGCTTATGAATGGTGTACCTTCCCTTTTTTTCTCATTAATATAAAATACAGAATACAATAATAATGTTCGAAAGACTAAGTCAATTGCAAAAAAAAAAAGCTCCTAAATTGCATTACTGGTTTAGTACAACAAAAGCAAACACAAAACTAAGAAAGTAGAATATATACACCTAATTCTTGCATGCTAGTTAGGCGAATTGACTTCTTGTCATGAATACTTACTGGTCTGTAGCTGCTTTTCTCTGGCATTCATATCAGCAAATATTTGTTTGAAATGACCGGTAAAAGCAGCAAGGTCAGCATCCAGAAACACTGGTCCTTGTTCTTTCTCTTTCAGAGCTTGACTTTGAGCCTTTAGCCGTTCAATTTGAGGCTGAAGGGTTGACATTCGGATGATTTCATCCTGCATGTTTGAACAAAAGGAAAAAAAAAATCAAGATAAAGCTGCTAGATAAATGAAATCCCTAGTTTAATGAAATCACCACTGTTTCAATGAACATTTTGCTTCCAAATACATCAGTTCCAATACAAACAAAATCAGTATTTCAAATCTTTCCTGAAAAATCAATATCTCCACTCTTAATATGATTGTTGCTTGATAGCACGGCTTAAAGACACTTTACAGTCACTTTCACAGAACATTGTCATGTTATTAGTGTAATGCCCAAAGACAATTAGATAGCTTGTACATTAAAATTTCATGCCTACGGAACATCCTTTGCATGTGAAACTGGCAATAGAAAAACACATGACCCATGATCTTGAACTCTGTTAGACTACGTACAGACCAAATTGCAGGAAGTAGAAAAGGAGAGATGAAGATGCCAGGCCATTTGTAGCATCCAAGTAAGATAGCGTAGGATAGGACAGCTTGGTTGGAAGGGACCTACAGGGAACATCCAGTCCAACTGCCTGACAACTTCAGGGCTGACCAAGTTTAACGATGTTGATAAGGGCATTGCCCAAATGCCTCTTAAAGACTAACAAGCTGGGGTCATTAACCACCTCTCCAAGAAGCCTGTTCCACTGTTTGAACATCCTCCCAGTCCAGCCTAAACATCCCCTGGCACAGCTTTGAACCGTTGCCATGCATCCTGTCACTGGATACCAGGGAGAAAGATCAGCACTTTCCTTTTCACTCCCTCCTCAGGAAGCTGTGGAGAGTGATGTGGTTGTGCTACTATACCTTCAGGAGACTTTGTACTCACTGTAACATGTACAACTACTAAGAAAAACAAATAAGAAAAGCAAGCCAATGTACAGTTCCTAGTAGTGCTACTCAAAGAGAATCTTTCAGCATGAAAAGAGAGAACCCCTGTAAGCACAATGCCAGTTTGGAAATGCCTGAAAATAGAAATAATAGCATAGATCTAAATCTAGGTTTCAAACACTGTTTCCTGTTTCAGAACTTTTGGAGTCAGATTTCCTAAATTAAAACTTCTAGAAGTATGACATGCAATTTACAATTCAATACGACATCTCAATATATTCCTGTCCATCAATATTATGTTGTAAATAATCCCCATCCACAGAGTTGTCTATGGTAACAGAGATAATCAAACTTCTGTGATGGTGTAGCACAAAAATTAAAACAATTAGGGAGAATAATAAATGAATTGTTGTGATCATTTTTGTACAGCTATTGTGATTCTGATGTACTATGATAGAATATTCCTCCATTTGACTGCACAATCCGCCCTGCATCAGAACACAGAGTAACCTAACAAGTGACTTGAAAACAATTTTCTGGCGGAGATCCTTAACAGAGGTGAGGAACAAAGATTTCTAAGACACAGATTCTTACAGAAAAACAAACACCATAGTAGAGACACTTTAGGGCCATAGTTCCCTAGCTTTAAGAGACTAAGCAACTTGATAACTAAATATTTTGGGCAGAGTTTTAAACACCCATATGTTGGGTTCTATTATCTCTTTATTTCTTTAGCAGTCTTTCCTTTCCTTGAATAAGTTCAATAGTTACTTTGTAAAGATAAGGTGTCCATTTACCAATTTTATATGGAAATACTGTAGGTCAATCGGTCCCACTGTTAGAAAACCTATGAAGTGCATTATAAAAAAATTAGAGAAGAATCTCTAACCTTGCATTTTTCCAATTGAGCTTTTACTGTAGCAGGCTCATTTGCTGGTGCGGGTTGTGTCTTCAGCCAGTTTTCTGCAGTAATTGCTGTCTGTTCCAGTTGCTGCAGCTGGGAGTAGAAGTCAATGATGTTATTTTGATACTCCAGCCATGCCAGTCTTTCACTCAGCAACTGACAGAACTCAATCCAGCGGCTCTTCAACTGCTCTGAGGCTTGCCTAATGTTGTCAGGATTCATACCCTCTAGAAAAACAGGAGAAGATACTTAAAGATAAAAAAGTTACCAAAAAAAAAGTAAGATAATTTAACAATTCAATTTGTCTATTTGAGAGCTCATAAATCCAGTTAATGATTTATCATCAAATAACAATCCTGAATATACAGATGTTACACATTACTGGAGAAAGCATATCAAAAATATTTAAAGTTGCTGTCAGGGTACTTTGTTGCTATGGGAATGAATTATGAAGTACATTGAAGTACAAGAATGGGAATAATGCAGAAAGTAGAGATACTATACATAAAGCTAATTAAAACTGCTGTAAGAAATAAGTAAATGCCTGACATCTGGATTTTGAAAACTATGTCTGAACTGTAATTAGATTTTAATGTACACAACTGTTGTTGGATTTGCTCTTATAAAAAGACTGATTTAAATGAATGGACACTACATTCCAGTTATTTTGTCATTTTTGATAACCCAATCTTTAAGTTTTGCATTACATATTATTTTAGAAATATCATAAACTCTCAGGAATAAAGAAATAATCAGATCAAACCTCCATCTTGGCCAGTCCTGTGTGTCCAGCAGTGAAACACAGGAGACACTAGCAGAGAGCTGAAAATCTACAGGTGACACTTCTCTATGATTATCGGTGGACAGGGTTTGGTTTGCCTATTTCTGTCTACTGTTCAATAATCATGCTTATACTGAAGTTCATAAAATAGAACTGACTTCAGTTATTACAGAAAAGCCAATTATTTACAGCAATTTTAAGATAAAAGAGCTCTATGAACAAAATAAGGCCTTACATATGAAAGACAAGCAAAGTTGTCTTCCAATAATGTCATTTACAATTATTCTTAAATTTGAACTCAGTCTGACTTCAGAATAGTATTAGCTTAAGTATCTCATTTATTTTCTTCAATGAAAGTTTAAATCTAATCCCTACCCCTTTATTCGTGTAATGACATGCAATGTTAGGCATAGCAATTGGACTGATTTTGATGTCTAAATAAATTCCTCAGTTCTTCAAGCAATGTTTAAAATGTTTAAGAGCATTTTTAATAACATCATCACTTTGTCATACACAAGCTAACCAGTAAACCAGAACCTATGTTTTTATCAAAATAAACAAAATTAGAGTATTAGTCTTAAAAGCAAGCATAAAATACAATGAGAAAAAAGTGGTTCACTTTTGCAATTTTGGATAAAATATCAAACATAGGTTATCTGTTTTGCAACCTGTACTCCCAATGTGCAGGGAAATTTCTTAAACAAGGATAAAATATAAAGTTCATGGACCATTTTGGAAGGTAGGATATAGGAAATGAAGTTGCAATTACACATAAGTACCTTAAATAAAATAAATACTGGAATCTTTAATAAAATGTTCTAGGGAATTACTATAATGCATGCTACATAGTAAACCACACCAAATGAAAATCTGGGATCATGTCTATTATGGAGTCCCAAAGAGCTTGGCAAATCCTCCTCTGGATTCAGGTCAGGGCTATTCCATTCAGAGTTTTTTGGAAACAGCCCACTTGGAAGCAGGCTCTGCAGTACCTGATAGTGGTCCTCTGGATATGCTTCATTTCTGAGATATTGCCCTAGCCAAGTAAATTGTACACGATTTCAAAAACCAAAACTATAGAAAAAAATAGGAAGCTCTGTACTCCTGAGAGATGATAGCAACTGTGGTGTTCGAAGCAGTTACACATACACACCATACTCAAAAAACTGAAGAGCACAGTTTAGGGACTGAGCAAAGAAATAAAACAAATCTTAAAGCATTTTGATACATCTTAATAAAATCCAAAAGTGATCTGGTCTTCTATGAGTATGTGTACACATCTGGAGATGTGGTACACATAATTATGTCTCCTTAAAGTGTAATGTCTGAGTAACATATAGTAATGTGTGAAGAGACAGCACAAACTTGAAAGGCATAGCATCTCTAAACAAGAATTACAGATGATCAGGCACATAGGTATTAAATATTAACAAAAGCAAGAAGAAACACATGTATAGAAGAAAAGACTTCAACCATGTAGTTCAACAAGTGTTTCTGCTTGGAGTTTGGTTTTTAAAATGCTGTATACTCATAACAGAGAGCAGATTATCTTTGCCACTGTGTTTATGATTACCTCCAAACCTGGAAGACACGGTCTATGAGTTTGGCAGAGCAGATATAAAAAGATAACTTTTATTTATTCCTCCTTTCCTATCTTTTCAGCTGCCACAGTCTCCAAGGTACCCTTAGGCAAGATTATGATTACCAGGTGAAATGTAGTCATGGGTCCTTCATACATAATAATACTTTTCACTGCAATATTTTCTTCAAGAATTCAGAGAGGACTGTATTTCAGATGAAAATCGAGATTCACCAGATGTTCTTTTCTTTTTTTTTTTTTGTTCATACATCCCTTTTAACATTTAAATATGTGAAAATATTCAATATTAATTTTTTATATCTAAGCTTTGAGTCTAACTGTGGTTTTACAAGTGCATAAAATAAGGAAATTCTCTTGCTCTTCAAGCTACTGAAGTGGACAGTACAAGGCTGTTATCTGCAGAGCCATGTTTGGTAAAATATTGCATTAGATAACACAATATCCTACTGATAGGAAAACCCATCTGAAAATCACCATAACATGTATTTTTAAACTCTCTGAATTTATGGTCCACTCGGGTAAATCAAGGTTGTCTACCAGATGTCACTATGTAATTTCCAGAAAGACGTAAGAAAATGGCTATTACTTGCACTTGAAATCATTTGGGCAAGTTTGTGAAAATTTTGCCTTTTTTTGAAGAAAGTCCTTTGTTTCCTTGAAAATGACAAATGTTTAACTATTTGGGAAGTTGATATGAGGACACAATTTTAATGTTTTTATTTGCTCATTAAATTAATGAAAATCAAGGACTTCACAGAATCTTCAGGATTGAAAGGGACCTCTGGAAATCACCCAGTCCAACCCTGCTGCCAAGGCAGGGTCGTCTGGAGGTGGTGACACAGGTGTGTCCCGGCAGGATTTGAATGTCTCCAGAGACGGAAACAGACAATGCTGTTTTAAAACAGTAATATGGACTACAAAAATACTAAGATACATTTACCACACATATCATAATGCTAACCTAAGGCACTTTAGCAACCACCATTTATTGATCCCCCCACTCTGCTTCACTCATTGTATAAAGACATACCAAAAGTTTACAAACGGGTGAAGAAGCCATTTAAAACCCATTCTCTGGTAAAACATTATTTTACAAATAGTGGTTGGTTCACAATCGTTTCATAAATTCTCTGATATAATCACTGAATAAATACACTGTACCCAGAGGAAACAGATCATTATCTGAAGTGCATCCATTAATTTTATTACCTTGTATACTGCAAATAACAAACTGTGCCTGAATATTTTTAATTGGGCAGCACCTTACGTGCAAGTACTTTGGAATTGCGACTTAATATGAAGTATATCTTATTAAGTGCACCTGTCATTTGCTATAGTTCTTTGATAGAACAATGTAACACATATTATCTCGGTTTTTTGTAGCTTTTGACTCTTGTGTGTGAAATACTATCTCACGAGATAATATATTTCTTCCACAGAACAGTGGCACTTAAAAATTACATGTTTTGCAATAACAAATTCATTTGTATTCACTTTAATGCTGCCTATAGAAATTATCTGATTTTTCATTTTGATTCCCTAAAGTACTATAATAGTCAGGTGTCCACTGAAACTGCTAAACTGCTTCACTCGTGCATAAACAGATGTGTAACTCAATTTTAGAATATAATTTAGTAAAGAAAAACAAAGAAACACTGGTAAACAGAATATGGAAGTTTTCATTGATCGTACTCATCAGACTTCTTTGAAAGTCTGGGAAAGGAGACTTAGAGCACAGCCAGTGCTGAAGATCAGTGGTTGGATAAAGCAGCAACCATCAAAAGCATCAATGATTTCTCCTGTGATGGGAAAAGTCTTTCAAATGGCAATGTCCAGACACACTGAATACAAACACAAGAAAAGTTATGTCGTGTGAGAGGGCAGTTCTCTCTAGTACAAAATATTTTTGCTAAAAATGGCTGAAAATATTTTTATAAGACAATAGTGCCCTGTATAAACATATTTCTTCAGAATATTTTCTTCTGTGCTAAGGAACAAACAAATGAAACCTTATAGTAAACCAATCCTCTCCAGAATTTGAATCCTATCTTATACTTATTCTCTCTCCTATCACAGTAAAAATAAAAGCAAAAAAATAAATATAAATGATAGATACAACAATTCACCACCATTCTGCACTTGCTTTTACAATCCATTAGAAATCTCATTTTTAATGTTCTTTATCTGTTACATTAAGAATCTTGTTTATGAGTAAAGAGGAAGAACATTTTATATATTATTTAAAGCCAGGAATTCAGTGATAGCATAATTGGAATCTTAAAGAGTCTAATTATTACTAGTCCAGATCTAATTGACAACCAATAAGTAAAAACTAACAATGCAATTAAAATTGTCATCACTTGACTTCTGAATCGATCTATGTATTTTTTTTTCCTTTTTTAAGTCTTTTAATTACAGATTACACTGGAAATTCATGACAATCATCAGTTGAACGACTGGCTGGTTTCCCGAAAGAATAACAAAGGGAGCATCCTCATTTCTGATTTGTAAATTACAGAATCAGAATATTCTGAGTTGGAAGGGACCCACAAGGATCATTGGGTCCCACTCTTAAACGGCATCACTGCCTCCCCAGCAGGAATCAAACCCATGGTGTCCTGCATGAGAGATGGGGACACTCACCACTGTACTACAGTGGTAGTTAAAAAGGTTTTTCATTCAAAATAACACAGTATCCCTTTCCTCCACTGATGTTAAACTGCAGATCTCCCATAAACAGGCACATTAATTCCAATTCCTTCCCATGTCATGGAAAACAGTTTCAGCATTAGAATAGGAATGCATGAAGGCATAGTGAGGCTGCTCCAGTGAATATTATTTTTGGATCCAGTGAATATTATTTTTGGATATTCAGCAAAGCTTCCTCTTGGTCTTAGTGAATCCAAAAATCAAACAAACCCAAACCAAACCAAACACCAATCAAACAAAAAAAAACACACTCAGAAAACCCCTCCAACAACCCACCCCCCAAGACTATAGAAGCGAATTACTGTGGAAAATATAAAGCTGCATAACTCAACTACAGCTTGTGATGCAGTTTTAAAGTTAATATATTTAAATAACTTTTAGTTCCATTCCAATTAAACTAAATTGCATCCATTAATTGCAATTGTATTACATGATAATGATTTGGAAGAAAGATAAATAGAAAATATGTTGTATTCAAAAGTACAATGGATTTACATGGCAGTTAGCTTCCTTTACCCTCAAGGAGTAATTCTGAGCACCACACAAGATTTTCTATTTGCAAATTCTTTGTTCAAATCATCTCACAGTTGTTGTCAACTAATGTTAGTTACCTAATTTTCTCTACACTTGGTAATTACTGCATTAATTAACCATCTCAAACAGTATTTTTTGAACTGCCTTTGCCCTTCTGGAGTAACTGAAAGTCCCATAAATATTTAAGGCCTCAAGCCCAGAGGAACTGCTTCTCTTTTTAAAGGGATTTTTTTCTTCCCTAAAACCTTGACAATAAGGGATCTTCATTTTCACAGCCAACTAACCTGTCATCGATGCTAGAATGTTTTTGCTACCAAGGCTACCACAGTGTGTGGCATGACACAGACCTCAGAGCTGTTGACAAAGCTGATGTAGCTGATAAAGTCATGCTGCCTAAGTTAATCTACCCTGTGACTGCACCCTAGTTGGAAGATGCTTGTTTCCTGAAAAAGAGGTGTGATTTGAGAGCTATTGTATTGATATGCACATCAAGCCACAGTGGAGATCTCAACTCCTATAAACTGTGAATAAGAATGGACCCAAAAACTGAGAGAAAAAAGAGAATTTTGAGTTAAAATCACATGAGAATAATTAAGACAGAATGTTAGGCTAGTTGAAGCCAGACATGGTAAGCAGTACAGTACCAGGAAAGCATTATCTAATATGGTAGTGAGTTCTGTAACTAAAACTAAAATTATTCATCATAAAGTACTATATAAGCTGGAATTTTTAGGCGTGAGTCTGCACTTGGCCAAAGCATGAGTGAGGCACTGCTAAATGTGCCCTAGACAGATGCTGCTCCAAATAGCAACCTTGCTGTCTCAGTACACAAATTTCAAACACTTTCTTAAAAGTCATGTACAACCAGTTCTCAGAGGCAGGAAATATAAAAAAACCCAATCAAACCCCAAACTTGTTTATATAATCAAACATGGAAAACAGTCTAAATTGTTTCAAGGAGGTTACAGATGTTACCAGACTCCCTTTAGTCTATTCACTGAGCCTAGGAAAGGAGACCTGGGCACAGTTATTATAGTAATGATAATTAAATATGCCCCACGCATTAAATATGGCCACTTCTCAAATATTCATGCTTAAGTAAAATAATTTTAGGATTCCATTAAATTTCTTTAGCTTTGGCAGTTAGTACTTCAAACTTAAAGCATTTCACTTTTAGCTATTGAATTCTTTGTTCTTTACTGTAAAAATTTAATAGAAAATAAATGTTCTGAAGCTCAGTGTGTCCAGTATCTGTATTTCTGGTAATCATATCAGTATGGCAGATGTTGGCCCATTTTTAATATTTATTGCAAAATAAGGCATTCTTTAATATCAAGGACAATGGCATGATATACAATTTCTCTTTCATTTACCTTTCTTTGGGGATTGTTTTGCCTTATCAAAATTTCAAAAGCTTGATATAACATAATATTATTTTTTAAAACAAAACCCTTACAGCTATTTTTCTTTTTAAACAGCTGTATAAGTTTTTACATTTGTTATCTTTGAAAAAACAAATCCCCAAAATCTTTTCCAAATCCCAGTAAGATCTTATATTTCCTGTAACAGAGAACATTACAGCAATNTAATTATTGTGATAAATATGAACCTGTACGTTTATCAAATCCCTAAGAAGATTATCTAAACCAACTCCCATGTAATTACCATTCACCATCTGTTCCACCAGGGCCTCAGCTGATCTGCTGGCATCTTGCAGTTTTCTGTACTTCTCAGGCTTTTCTCGCTGGATGGCCTGCAGCACGACAGGAAAGGTGAGTATTTCAACCGAGGGATTTTGAAGAAGGAAATAATTAATGTCAGGGATTTCTCCCGATTTCTCAAGACCGCTTAACCTGTCATATTGCCCTGTCTGCCTCACGATTTGCAATGAAAGCAGCAGGTACCACATATCACCAGGAAGGGAATCAGTCAAAGTGAAATACAAAAAACTGAGAGTCAGAACACAATAGAGTTGAGAAATGATACATATCAGTGTTTTACAGACAAATAATACACATACAAACTAAGAGCTATTCAAAGTCCAGTATTTCAGAAAGAAAATATTCATTCAACAGCAATTCCTTGCGGAGGAATAGATTAGCTCACTTCTTGTGATAACAGGAAAAAGGGTTTCACAGCATACTACAGTATTGAACCTATATACAACTTGATAGTTTGTGTTACTGTTCTGTTTGGAAAAAAACCCCATAAACTGTAAAATGCATGTCAAAGTAGATGTCTATCACATTTCAGACTATAGATATCAGACATCCATATAGGAGCTCCTAGGTAAGGAGAGTTAACTGCAGATTTAATACAGGCTTCTCGTTATGTATGGGATCTAACACTCTTGATTCACCCTACTGTACGTGAAAATGCTTCACCTATGTCCAGGCCAGCACCCAGGCTAGCTGGTAAGGGCTAGTAAAGGCTTGATGCTAAAGCTACAACATATAAAATGAAACTAGGTTTAAATTTCCTTTTAGATTAGTAGCAATACTGCTGGAAAGTAAACTCATTTTAGATCTTACAGCCCATCAATGCTGTCTCATAATTAACATCATGAAGTCACTTCATTTATTTTAAACTAATTTAGTTGCAATTTAGAAGGTCTAAATAAGAAGCCCAGAGAAGCAGCATGAGGCCACAGTTAAATTTGATACCAAAATTAAACAGACTATTTATTACCTCCCAGAGATCTTGACCAACAAAGTCTCCCATAAATAGAGCCCCTCATTTTACTGCAGCAGATACACAAATACAAGAAGATGTGACCCAAAAAATCTTACATAATGTATATGGAAACATAACACACAGTTCTTCTAAGACTGACTGACCCCACTAGGCTTCTTGTTTATTTCCACAGCAAAGATATATTCTGCATGGTTTGACTCTTCGGGAAAAAGGTTTATTAAACTGGACAGTAAGCTCAACTAGGTGTATAAGAATGCATTTACTAAAATAATCTTATACACTTACATTTGAAAATATTAGTTTTCAAACAGATTGCTCTGCCTATATGGAATTTATATAAATACCTTTGAATTTGCTCTCTAAAAAAATCTTTTTAGGCATCTCGCATAAAACATCTTCATTTTAGTAAGAAGCAGCTCCACAGAAGACCTTGGTAGGTGAAGGCACATTTAGAACTTGAAAGAAAAATTTTCAGGTAAATTCACACTTTTCCAGACCTACCTGTCATATCTATAACACTCATTTATTTGTGCATAGAAATGGTTAAATGGCAGGCTTTCTAACACCTATGAGCTTCTATTAAACACTTTCACTAAATAAAATTTTGAATAAATTGAACAAAGACAGGATATTATAAGAGAATAATTAAGGACAAAAATATTTTTGATTTTATAAACAGAAAATATTGTGGGTTGCAAACATATCTTATATAACTAAATTATCACTGAAAGATTATGAAATTTAATCCCAATGACTTAAAGATGACTATGTTAATCATCTGTAGGTTTTGTAGGTCAATAAAATCTTGTACCATTCCACTGTACAATTTAAATATTTTCCAACTTTAAAAAAAAAGTCTATTAATTCTCTGCAGCGTTTCACAATTTCTTACAGAATTTTAATTGATACTAGTCTGTCCAGGTATAATTAACATGAGAATAACTACTGAGGACTCAAAGGATTTGTTAAAACATTAGAATATACCAAAAATAATTCTACTCCATCTGTAATGCCAGATGTAATGTGTAATTATCATGAGTGTAACTGTAGCGAGCCCAAACGAATCATAAAATACCACTCATAAAATATAACAAAACTTATGTTATTAAAACATAAAAATGACATCAAAACTTGTGGAAGTGAAACCTTCAGTGCCCAGCAACAAGTGACATGTGTGAGAAAATGTGGATAACGTCCACTTTATTCCCTAAAGATTAAAATTGCCAAACCTGCAAACTGTCTTGGATTTTTAAGACCCTAACAAGAAGGATTTCCATAACCCTGTGTGAAGTGCCTAGAAATGAAGGGAATAGCCCTGGAAACAACTTTCTTTTATCTCTCTGACTCTGTTTTCTTCATTTTTTTTCCTTTACTGGAGTGGACCATGCTCTAGATTCAGGTATATTTGTGACACAAGTGGAATGCAATCAATCTGAAGAGGTTTGTGAAGTTTTGAATCTTGGATTCTGTACACTGTAATAGACACTTTTTGATTGAAGCGGTAAAGTCACTTCAAAGTATTTCCAAACATGTAAGTTTTTAACTCTTTTTATCTTCAATAAAAGATTTTTTAGAAAAGACGACACCAATATGAGACAAAAAGTTTGGCTTTACAGGCTTTCATCCAAGTGGGTATTATTTCTCTTTCGGACTACTTTCTAATAGACAATGCAAATGTATTATAGCTTAGCTTTAATTGATTGAAAACCATAAATTCATCTTTAGCTAAATGTCAGCCAGAGGTGAAGAGGCTATTTTCACGATGCTAAACATTTTATTTGACCTTTGGATTTTAGTTGGCAGCTAATGACTTCATAACCTAGAAAACTCTGATGGTTTGAGAAATTTGGATGTCATCCAAGTATCAAAACAGCATCCTACTTTGAGAACTCTGTGAAAGGGTGCAGGGTAGCAGTACTCTCTGACCTCCTGTGATGGTGACCAGTTACCCCTGAGGGCAGGAGAGGGCAACATTATCATTACCAGCGATTCAGGTCTCAAATATGCAGGCCCAACAAAGCATGTTTGAAAAAGGTCACTAAAACAAAACAAACATATGAGAATGGAGCTTCTGAGAATGCCAAGAGAACAAATTTAATTGACTAGGATAGTTGACATTTTCTCTTACATCTGCTCCTTGTATGTTTATCTTGGATTCTTGGTGCTGCTCCTTAGCTAAGCAAAACTCCTTTCAAGGAGTTTTATTTACAGTTCATTGCTGTAAAGTCTCAAATCTGACTTAAGCAGGATTTTCGACCAAAAAGTTGTGGGTTTTTTTGGCACCTGAACCATCATATACTTAAACTTGTAATATTGAAAGCTCATTATAGCTTAAGAAAAACAAAAAAAGGTCTGGGTCATCTTTAGGTCTGTTCTTAGTAAAATACACATACTAACAGTAAAATTTTAATGGTGTGATGCAGCATAACAACATTTACAGCATTAATGTTTGGACATCTTCATTATTAAGGAGTAGCATGATTGTTCATCTAAGAAACTTCTATTCTTCTGGCATCCCAGTCTCTCTGGCCAGGGAAGGCAAATTTCTTTCTTTTGTAGCAGGGGAGGGAAATAAATACTTTTGCTTCTCCCCAGACATAGGAACGGACTTTCTGCACAATGTCTAACATACTCAAGCTACATAATACATCTGCCAATGGCTAATTTCCGGCCAGGATCTGAAGAGCAGCTGGCTTAGCAAACAGTCACTGCATTTCATACAGCCAGCTCTCTGCCCTCCCCAGGCCCTCTCTCAGCTGGGATGAGAGCAAGCTTTTGCACTTGATGCATCATCAATGACGGCAAGAGATTTCTTTGTGGCTTTCATTTCTGACATCTGTCTGTCCATCACGCAGCAGATGCACTTCCACTAAATCTTACAGAAGTGTGACCCCTCATCCACAAAAAATGATGGGCAGGAACAAGCTGCCACAAGAAAAAACCCCTAGTAACCTGTCCTTAAAAGCACAACAGAAAAAAACAATTATAAAAAGGTCCCAAGGCTTAATACTTGCTATGGTAGGAAATAAATGCTGTTTGACACCAGCCAACCACAGGCGTTCTAAATGACAAAAACACTAAATGATAGCCAGTAAGGGCAAGATGGGACTTCTGCATGTGTGTGTACATGGTCACATGCATGCATGTAGGAGTGCAACATTGGGGTATGCCAGTACAGGTCCATGTTTCAGCCAGGATAGAGTTAATTTCTTCTACATAGCTGGCACAGAGCTGTGTTTTGGATTCAGTATGAGAATAATGTTGATAACATTGATGTTTGGGGGTTTCTTAAGTTGTGTTTATTCTAAATCAATAACTCATTTGTGCGTCATGTTCTGTCTGTGAGGAGGAAGCATAGCCAGGACAGGTGACCAAACTGGTCAAAGCGATAATCCACATCACAGAATGTCATTCTTAGTTCACAAACTGGGGGAGTTTCATGGAATAGGGGCCAATCTGAGCTCAGGGCATTGGTCAGCCAGTTGTGAGCATTTGTATTGTGCATTACTTGTTTATTTGTTTTCTTTTTAATATCATCATCATTATTATTTCATATTAATATTTTACCTTGTTTAAATTATTAAACTATTCTTATCTCAACCTGCATGTTCGACTTTTGATTTTCCTCCCCATTCCACGAGGGTGGGTGGTGGAAGACGAGCAGGCTGTGTGGGGCCTAGTTTCCAGCCGAAGGATACATACTGATTTTTCTTTTATCTATTTAGAATTATTGGTTTGTCTCACTTCTCATGATACAATGCAGATACTTTTCTGCACTACTTTACTGAAAAGAAGCTGGAAATTGGTTTAACAATTCAGTTATTCCAAGGAGGTTAAAGGAACATCTTTGCTATCTCCTGCTATCCTTAGTGTCTGGAATTCAAACTTACAATGCTCATGCATAGCTCAAATTCCACAGTTCTTCTCCTAGGGTTATGTGTGGTTTCACCAACTGAAATGAGACCTGAATAAATGTGGTAGGTAGTGGCTTCACAGACCCAATATTCTTTCTCAGTACCAGCAAAGGCAGGGCAAAGCAAGAGCTAGTGAGAAATCCAGCTGGGAAAAAAGGAGGGTCTGTGGTTCACCTGCCTCCACCCATTTACTTTCAGTGGTCACCTGCTCCTCAGAAGCAAATAAAGGAAAAGAGAAAGGTGAACCATGACTTCAGAGTCCTGTAATGATTTTATAAAGTCTTAGAAACTGACAATATGAAGTGGAACACTATATTGATTAGAGAAACCTGAAAGGTGTTCAGCGTAATAAGTAGGTTAAGCTGAGCCACTTTTCATCCTTGCAATGGATGAAGAGGAGATGAGTATTTTGGTTTTTTTTTTCCAGTTTATTTCTTTTTAAATTTAACCTATAATGGAGATTGAGGAACTCATAACATTAACTGCGTATCTATTAATGTATTAGATTGAATCCTATTAACTCAGTACAGAAGCACTAGAACTCATCAAATCTACGCTGTATATGTCATCCATTTTGCATCTACATATTTATGTATATTTGATTAACATGAAGTGGTGGCATGAACTAAATTCAGGATATTACATTTTAATGGATACTTTATAGCTGTAATTTTATGACAATATTAACAACTAAAATTATACCAAGAACACTATTATTTAACATAAAATATAAAAACATATAGAGAGTGACCAGGTGGAAAGAGACTTAGGGATATTAGTGAACAGCAAACTCAACGTGAGCCAGCAGTGTACCCAGGCAGTTAAGAGGGCCAATGGCATCCTGGCCTGCATCAAGAATGGTGTGGCCAGCAGTGCAAGGGAAGTTATCCTTTCCCTGTACTCAGCACTGGTTAGGCTGCATCTTGAGTATTGTGTCCANGTGTGAAAATCTGAAATTCAGAGAAAAAGTGAACCCTTCTAAATTTATCTTGGACAGTCAATGCTTGTCAGTCTACATTTGAACTCATTTAAACTTGGACTTTGAGAGTAGTTTGACAATACAGACTAACAGACATGTACAAGTACTTTCTCTTACATTGACTCTCTCTCTGAGGTCTGAGAGATTGCCTTCTTTTCGAAAGATTGCAAACTCAGGACTCTGAAGCACTGCTTCGGAGCGGGTCATCCAGCTATGGAGCTCTGTTGTATCAGAGTCAAACCTATGAGACAGAAAAGTGCAAGAAGATATTTAACTTCCACGAAGTGTCTGAAAATAGGATTGACAGTAAACATATTTAACTGGTTGTTTAAACAAGCGAATAAGAAGCAATTTCTCTCAGTAAAAGACAGTTTTAAACCCTCATCTCTCACTTGCCAGTTCATAAAATGATTAACTCCAAAATTTAGAAACATAGACATACTTTTTAATTTTTAAGACTCTGATTTAACAGCTGAACAGATGTAATCATTTTCACAATAAGGATTCTAATTTTTCAAGCTGATGTTTTTGCAATATATGAAACACATATCTCTCAGAGAAGACAGAGTACCACAAGTCCTGTTGGATTTGCCTAACTGGCCTATCAAATGCAGCTTTCAAAGCTGTGAGATTTCTATCCCAGCTTGTGCTGCTGATATTATGAAGGTTATTCAAGCAGAGAATTTGACTATAAGAAAGGACAATATAAAATAACTACCTGTATCTTTGTTTGCTTTGGGACTATAGGTTGTATCATTTGCATATACACATAATTGAAAATTACTAAAAATAGTAACTTGAACAACAATTATATCCTTGGAGAAATTAACTATTTTATACAGTCCACATACAAGATCTAAAATACAAGAATGTAAGGTAAAATCAGGTGTTACAGAAATCTAAATAAAAAGAAATGAAAAATGAATATAAGAAAGAGTTACATGTTTTATCTTATTTTTGTGTCTCCTTTTCTTCCTTCTCCACTGTGACTTTTTAATTCATAAATATTGAAAGCAAAAGGAAGAATTACACAGTCTTAATCACAGTCCAATATTCTATATTCAAATCATAAACTCTTATGAATAACTTTGATAAAAAAATTCCTAATAATATTTGCTGAACAGTCATCAAAGAAGAAAAAAAACACATGAGTGTGAAGTAATGGAAGATGTATAAATCTTCATTTCTACTAAGTACTACAAGTTCAGAGGCAGAAGACAAAAAAATTCCCACATGGTTCAAGGAATCTCTGTACTAGCATCAGAACTCGAACTGCACTGCCAGTTAAGGCTTCCTACCTCAGCTTTATTTCTGATCATTAAATCAACCATAATTCTTGAAACATAATGTTATCCTCTGTTATGCAAATTCTAATGGCATATTTGATGATCATAAAACACCAGACACCTGCTAACAATGAAGAAAAGTTTATCAGTCCCTCAGTACTAAACTCCCCTGATGGCATCTAAAATTGTATGACTTCTGGCATTTGCTTCATTCTGAATCTGCAAGTAGGACTACTGAGACTAAATCTCTGAAAAACAGCCTGGTATTACCCTGGTGCAGGACACAGAGAGGTAGAGCAAAATGTCTACGAGTGATCATTTTTTATCTAAAAGGACTTATCAGTTGCCTCTGCAACACCTTCCCTGGAAGAGAAATGGGAGCATCTGGGACAGATCTGACAGTACAACAAAATAATCAGGAACACATCTCATGGCCCAGTGAGCCATCAAATGGTGGTAAGTATTACACAGAGATCTTTAAGGTCCTTTCCAAGCCAAAGCATTCTATAATATGATATGATTCTCTGATATGACAGAGCTGATCACACGTAACGGATGGCTCTGTCACCTACACTTTCTTCTGGAGATAAATATACCTCCACAAAAAAACCCTCATGCCCCTGAAAAAAGGGAAGTAAAGAGGGTGCAAAAACGAATTAAAATTCATAGAAGTTAATTCTAAGTGTCATTTTGCAGTACATAAATATCTTTAAGACAGCTTTCAATTACTTCAGGGGGAAAAAAATCTCTCCCATCTTCAGCTTGTATAAAAGAGGAAGTACAGGCAGAACATGACAATCATTCTGCTGCAGTGATTGTATATTTCCTTTCTGAGCACAGCTGCAATTACAAATTAGCATATTAGTTCTAGATCAGTATCAAAGGATCAATAGAGCATTTAAATCTCCTAAGTACAACAATACTTCTGACATAAAATAACACAAGATTATCTTTTTGACCTAAGAAAATTTTGACAGTGTAGAATTTGTAAGAAAAAAAAAATCCATGGAAGATACTTGATATTTGAAATAATTACCATAATTTAATGTGCACATTGGCTTGGTCCCCTCCTAAAAATTTAACTTGAAGCACAGGTTTTATTCTTGATGTAGCACTCATCGTTTGGTTTCCCAATTAGTCTTCTGCATATTTTACTAGTCTCACTGCTCTCTCTTTAAGGCCAGCACATGTCAGCTGAGTTCAAATAGAGTACCTTTTTTACTTTTGAAAAACCATCTTCACATTTTTAATCCATGCCATTCAAATTTTCATGGAAATCCCCCCCTCAAATGATCTGGATCATACTAAGGCATATGACCACTTCAGATTTTCATTCCAAACTCTCTTACTGAGATCACCATATATTTGTTCAAAATATATGTTTTCCTTTTCTGTAGTAAATAAATGATAAACCTCACTTTTGAGGCATTTCACAATTTAGCTACATCATATCTTTCTCTTTCAGTGCATGGAAATCCAAATATCCAGCAGATTATGATATCCTGGTTCCATTAGAAGTCCCTTATCTAATGAAATAACTTCTAGAAATCAATAAGTAACAGCAACAATTATTTAGTTTATATTTCACAATAAAAACAAATGTAATTTTTATTAACAATCAATGGGTCAACAGAGTCTAAACTTTCCATTTCCTCAATGTACCTTATAAAGGCCTATTGTGGTTCTTACAGCTAACATCACCTAGTGGGTTTTTTAACTTCCCTCCCCCCAAAAAATCACATTGGGCCTGTCACCACTGTGTATCTTGGACAGACATAAGATTATTTGCTTACATATTGAGCTGGCAGGGAATGATACGATTTTGATCCAAGAAGCACATCACTGAATTATTTCATTTCCACGTCTGGACTGAAATGCCCAGCTCACCAGAGGTCTTTCTCAGCTTGTAGTTCTTCATTTCTTACAACATATCAAAGAACAACTTTACAGTATACAATACCCATTGGCAGAATTATTCTGAGATCAACTAATCACCTGCTGTCTGTCTTCCTCCCCTGTATTTGTAGCTGATGAGTCATTCGGTGATAAATAGACTTGTTCTTATCTCCTAATTCAACATCTGATCTTTCCTAATAAATACTTTTACCATCCTATTTTTTATTCCAGTTTGAGTTCTCAAATAACTTATTTTGGAATAACATTCTTGACTTCCCTTTATCCTTGTGATACTATTCAGTTTAGCCTCATCAACATCAACCCCTGGGTGGGCGCTCACTTGGGAGTTGGACTAGATGATCCTCGTGGGTTCCTTCCAACTTGGAATAACCTGTGAACCTGTGAACATGGTTACCAGCACATTTCTGTAATGAACACAGAGGCAAGAAAGGAAATACTACGTCCATGCCAAACTGTATCTCCAACAGAAACTTCACTAGTACCATCTTATTAGCGTCATAGTTCTTTAGCCAACCATCCATCTTACCACTGGGGTACTAAACTTGCCCCAGCCTGAGCAATAATTCCTAAATTATAGCAAGAAATGCCTTACAGAAATTCTGATAGAATCATTATATATAAGCAAATCACTTCCAGCTAAGAAAAATCTAGAGGTTGTTTTAGAGTATGTTCATTAAATCCATCTGTCTGCAGCAAACAGTGAGTGACTAGAAATGCACAGTTTTAAATCCAGCCATCGTTGCTTCCAGTGAGAGCCAACTGGCATCGCTTTTATAATATTGAAGGTAATTTCAGACGCTAGAAGTGAAGAATATAAATTCTCAGCATATTTGTCACCATGTCATTTCTTACCTCACAAACAAGATAAAGGGTTAGACTTAACGAGCATTAGGACCACAAGGAAAATGAAAGACATGGCTTTCTTCTTTTCGGATTTGTTACCTATTTTTAGATCAGTAAAACAAAAAACAAGAGCTAAAGCTTCATTTCAGTAAGAGGATAAGGGTTAAACAGTCCAATCGAATAGCTATAGAAGTGCTAAACAATCATCATTTAGTTCTGACTAATATAATTCATTGGAAAGCAATGGGATATTTGCAACAATAGCTATCAAAAAGACCATTATAAAGTCATTATGATTTTTCCTTTGATGCCTTTTTCTACAAAAAATCCAAAATTTTCTAAGTAATGAAGCATTAGAATCCCAAATATAATCATTTTCCATGAAATTAA
>WEKX01002058.1:74016-87239 GCA_013390025.1 Pitta sordida
AAGGCCAGCACATGTCAGCTGAGTTCAAATAGAGTACCTTTTTTACTTTTTTTACTTTTGAAAAACCATCTTCACATTTTTAATCCATGCCATTCAAATGTTCATGGAAATCCCCCCCTCAAATGATCTGGATCATACTAAGGCATATGACCACTTCAGATTTTCATTCCAAACTGTCTTACTGAGATCACCATATATTTGTTCAAAATATATGTTTTCCTTTTCTGTAGTAAATAAATGATAAACCTCACTTTTGAGGCATTTCACAATTTAGCTACATCATATCTTTCTCTTTCAGTGCATGGAAATCCANCTCATCAACATCAACCCCTGGGTGGGCGCTCACTTGGGAGTTGGACTAGATGATCCTCGTGGGTTCCTTCCAACTTGGAATAACCTGTGAACCTGTGAACATGGTTACCAGCACATTTCTGTAATGAACACAGAGGCAAGAAAGGAAATACTACGTCCATGCCAAACTGTATCTCCAACAAAAACTTCACTAGTACCATCTTATTAGCCTCATAGTTCTTTAGCCAACCATCCATCTTACCACTGGGGTACTAAACTTGCCCCAGCCTGAGCAATAATTCCTAAATTATAGCAAGAAATGCCTTACAGAAATTCTGATAGAATCATTATATATAAGCAAATCACTTCCAGCTAAGAAAAATCTAGAGGTTGTTTTAGAGTATGTTCATTAAATCCATCTGTCTGCAGCAAACAGTGAGTGACTAGAAATGCACAGTTTTAAATCCAGCCATCGTTGCTTCCAGTGAGAGCCAACTGGCATCGCTTTTATAATATTGAAGGTAATTTCAGACGCTAGAAGTGAAGAATATAAATTCTCAGCATATTTGTCACCATGTCATTTCTTACCTCACAAACAAGATAAAGGGTTAGACTTAACGAGCATTAGGACCACAAGGAAAATGAAAGACATGGCTTTCTTCTTTTCGGATTTGTTACCTATTTTTAGATCAGTAAAACAAAAAACAAGAGCTAAAGCTTCATTTCAGTAAGAGGATAAGGGTTAAACAGTCCAATCGAATAGCTATAGAAGTGCTAAACAATCATCATTTAGTTCTGACTAATATAATTCATTGGAAAGCAATGGGATATTTGCAACAATAGCTATCAAAAAGACCATTATAAAGTCATTATGATTTTTCCTTTGATGCCTTTTTCTACAAAAAATCCAAAATTTTCTAAGTAATGAAGCATTAGAATCCCAAATATAATCATTTTCCATGAAATTAACGCTTTCCACTTTTCAAAAAATTGTTTTAACACTTGTTAAATAAAAACCCCACTAGATGGAGCAACTATCTTATTTTAACATGCCTTTCTCTTCAAAGGGCATCGAGTCTCTTTCAGATCGTCAGATGAACACTATCCCCATAATGACACTACGAAAAATAGACTTTCCTTGGAAATATTAGGAGTCATGTACAAAATATTTACTAAATGGCAAAGAAAATATTTACTAAATGGCAAACATTATTCAAGTACATTAATATTACAAGTATGTTTAAATTAAATGTTAAGCAGCTCTAACCTGTCTGCTATTTAAACACTTAGCGAGAACTGAGTAATTTTCAGAATTTTCTACAATATGCAACTAACCTGTTTTTCCCAGGACATGTAAATCCCATAAAAATAAAAGTTACTTTTCAACTTTTTTGCCCACTTACATGTTTGTGGGTTTCTTTTCATTTTGTAACTTCAGCTGTGTTACATTTATCTCTAGTCCTAATGTCTAATACATACTTCCAAGATCATATCATACAGCTCCAAGTATTTAACGTCTCAGTTTCAAGTTAAGTCCTTTGGGAAAAGGAGCTTTTCTTTGACCAATAACAGAACATATCACATGCCTGAATTACTCTGACATTTTTAAGCATTACTTTTGAGGTAGTTTTTGATATTTCTGGGGGCAGAGAAAGAAGAAAAAAACTCAAAAGAATCTGTTTCTTATCTCTTATCTCCACCACTTATGGTGAAAAGTTGCTTCAAGAGGCAAGAAAAATCAACTAATTTCCCATGCATTCATGCCACAGTGAATTGGAGCAATGGAAATGTAACATTCTGTCCTGTGTATCTTATTGGTCTACAAGTCAAATTCCTTCTCCTCAACTTCTTCAGTATGATATTCTCATACTTCCAATTCTTCCAAAGCACTAGAAAATATAAAAGTAAAAAGTGTTCTAGAAAGTTTGAGGCCTCAATCTTAGCCATCCATTTTTTCCTCCTTGGCTTAGTACCTGGAGACCATACTCTTACACTAACACAATAATCACAGAGTAGCCGAACTACTTCCTTCCTCCTTGAAGAGATTTCTGGTATTTCTAAAACATTTCTTTAAAAAGCAGAAAATCTGAAGCACATGTCTTTCCAAAAATGTGGCAATGGACTTTGATGCATCCGTTTCAAGTATACTCTTTTACACCAACAGGGACTAAAGCTTGAAAACAGATGAAAGAAGCTGAAAAAAACCTGAAAGCATTCTTGACCACCTCAAAAAAGCCCCAAACCCCGATTTGTCTATTCCTCCCAGGCCCCAAAATACCAAGGAACACCATGCAGGGTTTTGTAGTGTGACAGCAGAAAGCAGCAACACAATCTGCTTATTCACGTTCAGAAGCTTCTGACAAGTCTTCAATAAACGGTAGGCACTTTTTTTGTTAAAAAACCTTAAAAGTACATAAACATTAACTATTATTCATTAAAAACTCAGGGAAAATTTTGAATGCAAACATACACACAGAATATAGAATGACGTAGAAGTAGATTGAGAAAATGTAGTGTACTTAAAACCCCAAAATGTAGGTTGGCGTACTTGGTCCTTGCATGAAGCTACTACTAAATACATACGAAAACATGAAAGATCTTGCAGCCAGCCATGGATTCAGAAAATAAATGATTGGCTGTTTGGGAATACAACCATGAGATTCTTCCAGTAAAATAAAGCATTGAACAAAAAGGTGTCTAGTCATCAGTAAATACATCAGTTTTAGCTGAACCCCCTAATTTTAAAATGAGATTTCTTCTCCCATTTTTATGCTTATATTAAATATAAATTGATATTTTCTTATCTTTGAGAAAGACAACACCATATTGTAAAATGCATTTGTTTCCGAGACTGCATTTTCGCTTAGTAATCAAAGATAATAACAAAAACTATTATTCTAAGCTGAAACTTAAGTTGGACTTTCTAGACAAGAAAACTACTTAAGTTTTGGGGATTTCTTTTTGGTTTGTTTAGCTGGAAATGTTATCTGAACGGAGAAATGCTGCTTGCACATTATATAACCATCACTCATCCTGCTGCACAGCTGTGGACATCTCTAACATTGTTTACTCTGCACATTACCATAATGTAGGCCCCCACACAGGTATAACAGCCACACTGACCTAGATCCCATGCGCTCGTAAAATCGTATTGATAAAACAAATCTAGTAACTCCTGCACGTGAAACAACAGTTAGAGCATATTACAGTGTATTAAACAATTAACTCCCTTCTTTCTTCTGAACTGGTTCTTTAGATCAAAATAAAAATTTAACCTGTGCATCAATGAAGAGGAGTCTGAGTTTAAATATATAAAAGAAATCACAACTTATTCAATTATCTAAAGTAATACTAGACAAAGATTGAGAACTATAGGTTGTTCCATGTGACTCATCCAAAAGTTAAACAGAGATTACATGATGAATGCCTATCTTTTAGATAGCATTAAAATAAATCAACCCCCGTGGAAACCTAGTATGCACGGTAAAAAAAAAATTAACACTCTATAAATTTAGTAGGAGATCTACCAACAATATATCTATAAGTAACCATAGCCTCAAATTTGATAACATATCATATTTTCTGTAGAAGGGTGAATAGGATTTATATATACTCTCACTATAGTCAGTGTTTTCGACAGACAGCAGCTAAAACACTCAAAGAATTCTCAGTTTGTATAAAACAAGAAATTTTGGAACACAAGCAATTCCTATAATCGAGCTAGTTCCTGCCCTCTGGTAGTTTGCTTGCATGAAGACTGTGAAGTCTGTAGTCTGCTCTACCCTGCAAATTTTACTTTCAGTATTAAGGCAAATCAAAAGAATTTGAGAAAGAAAGAATACATATGCTATTGTTACATATATATAGTAGCTGAGAAATTCTACTGCAAATTGGTCTTGGATTTCATAATAATACATAGCTATATATATAGTAATAATTTTCTTACATAATTGAAAAATATGGGTTTACAAAAGTAATTTTATTTCATGAAGTATTAACTACGATAATGCTTTCCTTTATAATAGTGGTCTTGCATTTCACTTCCTTAGCAAGTAAGATCATTCCTAAAGCATTCAGCTTGGAAAGAAAAAAGTGAAAAGTTTTAAAACTTTAGACTTGATATTAGGAAAAGGTTTTTTACTGAAAGAGTGATCCGGATGTGGAATGGGTTGCCTGCAGAGGTGGTTGAGTCGCCAACCTGGAGGTGTTTAAGGGTAGGCTGGTTGAGGTGTTGAGTGATATGATCTAGATGTAGATGATAGGCGAGTTGGATTATAGGTTGGACTAGATGATCTTCAAGGTCCTTTCCAGCCTTATCTATACTGTGATACTGTGAAAATACCAATTATTTCTATACTTCAAAACTGCACAGAAATTTTCAGTCTTAACTTTTCAATTTCATAATGCAGAACTTCACTCTTCTCATGATAGAGACCATGCTATATATACTATACATAGTAATATGCTATATTACTTTTGCATATAACCCAATAGGCTTGTATTTCATTACTACTGAAACTTTAACAGGAGTGCTCTTATTTATAATTCCTCTTAAGTAACAACATTAATGTTAGGAAGCGGTTTTTCACAGAGAGAGTGATTGCACATTGGAATGGACTGCCCAGGGAGGTGGTGGAGTCACCGTCCCTGGAGGTGTTTAAGAGAAGACTCGATGAGGAGCTTAGTGACATGGTCTAGCTGGGGGGTGTAGGGCTGGATGATCCTGGGTCCCTTCTGGCCCGGAGTGGCCTGCTACACTGTGAGGGAACTAGGTTTGTGTTTACCGCTCTGGGATGTGCTTTCGGATCTGTACGGGTGTTAGATGGTGAGTTGGACTAGATGATCCTTGTGGGTCCCTTCCAATTCATAATATTCTGTGTGAATCTGTGAATCTGTGAAACATTGCCATCTAAGAATTCCTTGAACAAATTCAAGAATTGCAAAACTGCTGATAGTCATCACTGTGCATTATTTTGAGTGCTTGGGAATATATTAGCAAAATATTACTCTCATCATTTGATGATAACTGAGGATATGGGAAAAAACCAGATACCAAATTAGGACTTTAGAGATAGATTCAATTAATTCCAGTTTAGCTAACAAAGTTACTTATTTAGAATACACACTTTCCAAAGAAAGAAATTTAACAAAAAGGGCATGAATCACTCTTCTTACACCATAGATACAGCATTTTTAAATAATGAGGCTAAACAAGAAATCTTACTTTTAGATGAAAGAGGGGTAAGATAAATACCATTTCAGATGCCCATATATAAGGCAATATACCTATTTTTTAAATTACATTAGCCTTCAATTAAAAAAAAGTTGCATTTCTCCTATTCTTGGTGTTTTTCATTCTTACTGAGTTAAAGGCTATTTTACAAGAGAATATCTTATTGTAAACACAATAAATTAAACAAAGATATTTGGTATAGAAATGAGACATTGAATGCAGTATCACAACACTTTCAAGGCCTTGAATCTGTTACCTCGGAATTCATGTTTATCTGGACACCAAAAAACATTTCCAAAACAAACATTACAAGCTTCTTAGCACCTCACTTAGAAACTTCGTTCTTGAACCAATTCTACTTATGCACATTTTTTCTTCTTACTTTAAGAAGTGTTCAGTATTACTCTAAATATCTCACCTGTACTTGAGTAGCACAGGAGAAAACAATGGCAATGAGTGCTTCACCAAACCTCTACTACCTCTGCAGAACTGTTATTTTGACTGCTGACCAACAAACATGAAAAAATACGTGAACTTTAGAAACCAACAATTATCTCCACAACTAGTACTCTAACCATTACAAAATTCTTCTTTAATAATATAAAAAGGTAAGAATTAATGGAATGCTTCTTGCCCATCAAGTTTCAAGACTACAGTCAAGTTGGACCCCCACGATGCCATACATAAGGACTTCAGCTGACTATAATTACTATGTAATGGTACTGATGTAATTATTAGCATTCTATACTGCTAAATAGTTGGAATAGAAGCACAATATAATCCATAAATCACGCTGAGTAAAGAAAGATAGTAATCATTTGGTACCTTAATAGAGAATAGAAATTGAATTTTAAGCTCTTAAAAGTATACAGCAAACTGCAGTCAAATGGCTACATTTGCATTTTCTTCCAGGCTATATCAGTATTCTCTCTCTGTCTCTTGATGATTCTCACCTCTTCCTAATTTCTGAATCCACAAGGAGTTGCCTTTTTTTGTGAGGTGGAGGTGGTGGGAGTTCCTCTTTAGCATGCTTAACCAGGATTTGTTCTCTTGTGGTCACCATAGTTACAGTTTCCATTACAGTTGTCTGTGTTACTGATGTCTGAGTGGTAGTGACAGCCTGCGAAATCTGTGAGAAGTATAAAAACAGAGGTCACACATTGTCGGAAAGCCTTCAGTAAGGATTGTTTGGGGTAGCAATGGAAAATAATGAGAAACTGCTCCCATCTGATCCTAGGCTGACCTTCAGAGAAAAACAACATTATACACAACTCAAACTAGATTGTTTTATCTGACTCATGCTATGTGAATAAGATACCTGCAAAAGCCAAGATCAAATTCACAAAGGATTCTAATGAACTTACAGCTCCCTGTAATCCATGCTGAATAAAGAAAAGAAATGAATGGGGAGTTTTATGATGGAATTGAATGATAGCAAATACATAAAATATTACTATTGCTAAATGTTACTCTGCCCCAATTCTGTAAATTGCTTCTTGAGAAGTGATAAAGGCATGATAATGGCACTAAATTAGCACTTATTATTTTTATTATTTATAAAATTTTTCAAATAAAATGTAATTCATCATAACCTACTTGCATAAAAGGGCAGTTAACTTTCTGTCAGAAAACCTTAAATTACAAAACATGCTCTAGAAGTTAAATTAATTTTCAGCAGTTTTATTCCATAATTAAAATCAATGTTAAGGGGTCACACCAGATATTAATACGTATCATCTTTAACTATGTAAACACTACAACATAATGCATTTAACTTTGCCCAGTAATATGAAAAAAACCCAACTCAATATTTTTTGCCCATATTAGTTTTACAGATACTGGTTGTACATGTTCTGCCCATTTATATGTACTTCTTTCCATATTACACCAAACTAGGAACTTCCAACTTAAACATCTGCAGTCATTCTTAAATTCCTTAACTCATGAGAAATAGGTCACTTCTTTTTTTGGTTCTGTCAGATGATGGCTCATTTGTCAAAATGCTCTAGTTACAGCTCCAATGACCATCTCACAATTTAAGAGCAGTGAAACGGAAAATAAAAGCAAGGAGTTATACCAGAAAAGGTTGTGCACTACAAAAGCCCTGCTTATTGCCAATACTCAATAATTAGAAAGTCTTTCCAATTCAACAACAGAAATACCAGTATCTAAAACTTCATGAAACTATACACAGATACATAAATTATCTATTAGTTCTTGCATCAGAAAGTCAATAAGAGAACTGAGTCACCTCAGTTATCAAGACATCAGTGTTTCTATACATAGCAGAGAAGAGGCACATCAGGTAAATAACACCTTACCATGTATTGAAAAAAAAAAAAACCCACAACAAAACAGAATGACAAGGAAAGGAAAATGCTGTTAGCAAGCGGCCTCTTTGCAGCAGGCAACATCAGTAAAGCTAAAAATCAGGAAGAAAAATGCCTGCCAACTTCAGAATCCTTAAGACGGTGGTCTACACAAAAGTCTTCTTTCTCCAGTCTGACAGTTGAAGCGATGAGCAGGAAAGGCCACTTTCACTGTAATTTTGGCATTATTTCTTACTTAATGAGTTAACACTATGCTTCCACCTTTAAAAATTACTAGCTATCTAGGTTTTAGAGTGAATCTGGACTACTCAGAAGACTATAAAATTAAGATTCAGAGCAGGTTTTTTTAAAAAAAACCCTCTTGATTAATTATGTCAGTTGAAGAATGCTGCTTGTGACCTGCAGAGACTTAGCTAATGTATGAACGAACAAATTTATTGGAAGAGAAAAACACCCAGTTGACTTCTTAATCACTACAATATCATGTACTAGTACTCTTGTTTCATTTCCCTCAACAAGACATATTGGTTTTTTTGTCCTACAGAAATCATAACTATATTAAGTAAACATTTCCATATAGTTTTATTGAAACTTTATACAGTATTTTTTTTAACTTGTTTTTAACTAATTAGAGGGGCAGAAGGAAAAGCAAGTCAAAGCTTCTGATAGTCTAGGGTTCTATGAAATTTGAGGATAGCACCTCGTGTCATCTTTCCCTGAGTCGACTCTGTACCCAAGAACAAAAAGAATTCCTTGCCTATTATATGGTGTTGTGTACTGTCTCTCTTTCCTTTTCTTATAAAACTTGTATTACATTCAGTTTTATCAAAAAATCAATGATGGGTTGGTGTTTCTGACACTCAAGGTCATATCTTGCCATGTTTTCATTTGCCAATCAATACCAAGAGACAGTTTCCAGTGAAGGAGGTGTAACACAGAATAAACCACAACTGGGGCATTGCAGGAATCATCTGCAGTATTCTCCCAATTACACAGGAGTTTGCAGTTTCAGAGATTGGGATCTGTGCTTCCAGAGCTGGCAGTGCAATTACCATACACTCAGAGCAGTCAAGTCACGATTCTGTGGGGGGTAATGATTTACATGTCAAAACAGTAAAGAAGTATTTTTCATGCTTAATCAACAGGAGTGGAGGTTAAATACTATGTACTTCAAAAGGAGAATGGAGATGTGAATTTGAAGTTCATAATCATTTTAATTAGACAGGGTTAGACTAAAATGTATATTGGAATCTTACTCTGCAAGATTAAGCTGGTTCACATTTAAACAGTGCACACACTTTAGTGAGTAAAAGACAATCCTTAAAAAAGAAATAACTTTTATTGGTTTCCCTGGAGGGAAAAAGAAAAAAAAAGAAACCAAAGACACAAAATAGCTTCTTAATCACCCAAGTGGTGTGTTTCATGCATTATTCAATGATGGTCCAAATAATGGCAACATAGTTTCTTTATCCCTCTCAGTCCCTGACAAGCAAATAGGATTCTGAGAATGGGCAACACAGACCAGGGCTTTAACCCACTGGAAAATCATATGGAAAGTGCTAAGGTGACTCACAGAGCTGCACATTAAAAGGCTTTCAAAATACAATGCTTGCCTACAGTTTCACATCAGCAAGCCCATCTTAGGCACATGTTGAAGCTCATCTCTTTTCGGAGCAGACAAATTCATATCTTTTTTTCATCCTCTACAGGCCAACATATGTACAAAGTGTGTATAGCACTTCACTAGTTTTATGTCATTTTAGTTCTCATTTATACAGCAGCCTACCTTTAATGCCATCATTTATTTCTGCCTTTGGAAGTGTCCTCTGTTCTGATAAACTCATAATTTTCCTTTATACTCACTTTTGGAGCTGTCATCTGTTCTTTGATGAAATTTATCTATGTGAGTGGGGAAGTTCAGATGAGGAATGGTGTTTTCTTTAGTTTGGAAAGATTTTCAGTACAATTTAGTGAAGCATAATCAACTCAGCAAAGCTGGGTTTACAGTTTCTAGAAGCTATGCATCTAGTCTAAGCAAGTTGTCCTCGTCCTTGATTCCACTGTGTGGTCAATGAGGGAAAGCTGACATTTTCATGATGAGGACAAACTACTTTTTAGTGGTATTTGTCTTTCACACTCTCACCATCCACTCATTTGTACTAGAAGCTTCAACCACTAGTTCAGATTAGATGGTTAAATTCAAGATCAATTAAATTCAACTAAACGTGAGAGGACTCATGGTCTACTTTCTGCACTGATCCTTTGGGATGTATAACTATTGTCTGTGGCAGACAAAGAGTTAAGAGCTGTACCTTGTGCCATAAGCCTTGGGAAAAATTCATGGGAAACAAGAAAGGACTTACAATAAACAGACCAGAGGACTCCACAGCTGTGAGGAGGCACCTCGAGGTGCAGGGAGGGCTGGGGGAGCTGGGTGCCTACCTGCTCTGGACACAGTGGGAAAATTTCAGCCCTCTATCGATGTACTGAGCGCTGCCTGTTATAAAAATCTGCACACAAGGCCAATAAAGTGTCTCTACCCCTTCACCCCCTTGTGTGATGACCATAACAACCATCTCTGCAACAGTCCATGTCTGGCTGGAGAATCAGCTTTGAACTGAGCCTGAGGTGGTCTCTTTTATTTAATTTCTTATTTTCTTAAGTTAATAACTTAGTGACATTTTAGTACATGGAGGGGAAACAACTAAGGAAAAAAAGTAATTATTAAGGTACTATGAGAATTATCAATCATAGAATCATTTAAGTTGAAAAAGACCTTTAAGATCATTGAATTCTAGTATTGACCTATTTCTTCCAAGTTCACCACTAAACCATGTAAAGTTAATTTTGAATTCAATATCTAAGCTTGATGTACAAAATCTGCATTTTCTGATATATTTTAGTGAAAAATATTCTATTTGTCCCTCTCTTCCCTGTGTCCTCCTCTCCAGTTCATGGTTAGAGGCCGTAATGAGATATCATAAAGGCATAAATGAGCTCTGTAATGAATAAATGTATAAACCTCACATTATATGCCCTGCCTAGATAAAAAACCATCACAACAAGTACACCATCAGTATTTCATAGTGGATAACAGTGCCTGAGGAACTGGTCCTTCAGTGTTCATCGACTGAGCAATGTCTCTAGCACGTGAAGCAGTATGTCCACAACAGCACACCAACTCTGTCCCAAGCAAAGCTGCTTCTCATTGGAGAAAAAACTTATCAACCAAAGTGTTCTGCTATGATAAGACAGTTGTACTGTTCCGGGAATCGACAGCATCTCCTAGCTGTGTTGATCTAGGATGTATGCAGCCTCAGGACTGCTCGCTTCATGAGAAGGCTATTTTTTCTGTTATTCAAGCTCCGTTTTCAAAACTAGTATCTGCCTTTAAGAGAGATCCTCTATAGACAGGACAAAGGTGCATGCTGTAACATTCTGCTCTGTGTTATCTTTAAGAAGTCCTAATGTCCATTTCCATTTCCCCAGTTATACAATGATAACATAAAAATAAGTATCAGTAAGCCACAATATGAAGGGAAGGGAGATGATTTGAGTTTAAATCCAATAGGAAAGAGATGCTGATCAAAGGCTAGGCAAAATAATTGGATATAAGTTTGGGTACAACACCACAGCACCCAATTTTGTTATCTTTATTACAGTTAGGATAAAGCAGTCAGAATAATAGCAGATTGTATTTTTTCATTGTCACTTTAGTTAGAAATATGGATTGACTTCTTTATTGTTCAAAAAAACTTCTTTATGGCCTTTCCTGTAAACCAGTATTTGATCATAAACTGTTGGGAAAAAAATTCTCTTTAACTAGCACGTTGTTCTTACACTAATTTCAGACTAAGTGCTATTCCACGGAGACAGCCAACAAAAAGTGCATTGTTACAGGTTAAAAATAAATTAAGTGGAAAAAGTCTTTTCATTACAGATTGTATCATCTCTGAAAATATATTTAACAGCCCAAGAAAGTAATCAACACTATAAAGAGAGATTAAAAACTAAGGAGATAAATAAAATTCTGGAACATTATATTACAGTTATATTATGCAGTCCTAAAAATAAAATATGTCCTAAGCAATCCATGCAGGGAAAAAAATTAAAACAAGATGACAAACAGCACCAAAACAACTACAAGCATTTGAGTGTCAAAGGATAAAACTGACAAAACAATGGTCTTTACAAACCTGTTTAGAATTGGTCTCCACTTTCTGCACAAGACTATCCCAGCGCTGGGCAAAATTTTCAAGACGACTTTCCAGCATTTGAGCTACTGCTTTATTTTTCACAGCTACAAGGATATCTTGGCTGAGCAACTTCAGCTTACTTATCATTTGCCTTTTCATTTCTAGATCTCCTTTTAGGATCTGTTAAAGAAAGTAAAAGAAGGAAGAACAATAACTCATACACCAAAAAACCCCACAAAAAACCAAATCCGGAAACCTTAGAAGAAAAATCCTCAAGAGAGCATCACAAAGAACTGAAAAGTGCTAAGGGCTCCTATACTTCTATGATGCTGTTACTGTAAAAAATGCTGGCAGAGCTGATGTAGTGGAATGGACACATTGCACCTCACAAAGCAATATAACATGGCAGGTAGAGCAATTCTGGACAATACAGCATGCCTCAGGGGGTGACATAAATCAAAAAGCTAACAGTTATGTGACACTAATAACCTTAAAACTGCACTAATGGAACAACTACATCAACATGTCAAACAATGTTTCTTTAAAGTTTCTATATACTTTGTTATATAAAACATATTAAAACTCACTGGGGAAAAATTAATGTTTCCTAGAAAAATAATATTTGATGCCAAACCAAAAATTAAAAAAATAAATTAAAAACTCAAATAAAAAAATAAAATTATTGAGAAGTCCTTGGGAAGTCCAGGAGCTCTGCTGAGTGTGCCAAGGACAGGCTACAGGTTCCACGTGAGCCTGAGAAATCACTGCATACAACCAGCCATACAGCCTGAACCCACGGATGCTAAGAGTCTTCACACCTGTACTGTAGGAAATTCCCAAGGGATCTTGAAACGCCTGAGATCTATACATGCAAACCTGTCCATGAAGTAGGCTATTCACAGATCCAAGGATAATCCATCGCTCCAGTTCTTATCTGGATTTACTTTTCAAAGCCTCAACTGGTTTACTTCTTTTCTTAAGCATGTTTTCTACATCCTAATCAGTGCTAACCATGGCTGAAATTTTGACCTCTCTATGAATCTGTGGATTGCATTCTAACCCCCAAGGCATGAAAGGGAGAATTAAACAAATGGTTAGACAACAAAATTTAGTCTACATACAGTTTCCTATAGCTATATAATCACCGAATCAGAAAATCACAGAATATTCTGA
>WEKX01002059.1:15762-31185 GCA_013390025.1 Pitta sordida
CTGCCACAGCTGAACCCTCCCACCCCATGGGGCGCTGCCAGCAGTGCCTGGGATGGGCGGTGTGCGGGACAGCCGGCGCGGGTCGGGTGGCGTGGGATGGGACAGGCGGCTTGGGAAGCGGCGGGCAGTGCGGGACGGGACAGGCGGTGTGGGGCAGGCGGCGCAGGCGTCACGGGATGGGGTGGACCACGCGCAGCAGGTGGCAGGCATATGCACCGGGGCTGGGGAGAGGGCAGGAGCAGCGGCACGGGGTTTGGTCACAGCGGACCCGCGGATTCTCAGGGTTGGGAGAGGGGTGTCTCCCGAGTCAGAGGGGGCTCAGAAACGGTTCCCTTTTCTTCCCTGTGCTCAGAGAGTCCGAAGGGAGAAGCAAAAAAGTGCCCCAGAACCCTGCGGAGTTCTGGGGGGTGGGGCAATGGGCGTGGCCTGCATGCATATTAAAGACCTGCAGTTTTTTGCGAGGTTAGGCTTTCGCGACAGCATTGACCTGTCCCTTTCCTCGTGATGGAGGATGTATAACTGTATTATAAAATAAGTATGCCAGGTGGCTTCAGACTATATGTCAGTAAAAGTGGGGTGAAAGGAACCTATAGAGAGTGGTAAATATGCATACAATCCTTCTAGCTGGAGCTACATTTTTAGGGCACAGAAGGATGAAAGCAAAGTTATAGATGCGGAGATAGGGTACAGAAGAGAAGGATGCTTCTTCCATTTTACCCCCAATAGTAAGTAAAATACTGAGTGTTAGTAGAGTCAGTCTGATTGTAATTTCTTTATATGGTGTTAATTAATTTAACAAATGTTTCAGCCTGACCTCTAATGTGATGGAGAAAATAATAAGATAAAAGCTGCCCACTAAAATGTGAACAGAAGGATAGCAGAATGAAAAGGGTAAGGGTAGCAGAACAGAATATTATGAGTTGGATCCTAAAGGAAGATCATTTCAGCTATTTCCAGTCTAAACTTACACCTTACAGACTTTTCAAAGAAGAGATCGTCTTGGCAATAGACTTCATCAAGAGGCTTTATTAGGTTGCTGTAGATTAAGGAAACTATTTAATTCAAAAGCCTTTCACAATTCCCATCTTCTCTGTGAGATAACTCTTTTGTCCGGTCTTCCTTATTTGAGTATGTTCACTAGGGAAATATATTTTTCTCTATAATATCATCATAGTTTTAAATGTTTATATATTCATAGATATTCATCATGCTAGCAATTTAGATTCATATTTTGCATTCCCCCTTTCGGGAATATTAAAAGTTTATTATGCTTCATGGAACACAGTCATAGTGATGGTTGATATAAAGTACTGAAAGAGAAATCTGAAGATTTAGTTTTAAGTAAAGTTCTGAGACCTGAAAAAGAACTTCACCATAACCATGACGTGATTACTGCAGATGTATTTTTACAAGAGCTATAGCAGATGTGAATCTTGTCACTTTAAGACATAAGTGTGTATAAAATTTAAGCCCTGAAAATATAACTAGAGGAAAAAGACTTTTCACACTTAATTACACAGTATTTTTCTTTTGAGTTTTGTGTGTCAATCATGTTGTTAAAAGGTGAAAAGCTGAGTTCAAAAAATAAGAGATATTCAAAAGCAGATTTTTATACTTTATTTGTAGCAGAATTAATGTGTAACTAGTGTACTCCTCTGATGGCAATTTTTTTTCCTGATTTGTATTTTAAAAATTATTTTCAGTCTTGAATGTTTAGTTACGGCTTTCAAGGAAAAGAAACAATGCCTTAACCTTTACAATTTCTAATATCTCTCTGACATCTCATTTATCCATGGAGTCTATTTGTTCATATATGTATATGTATAATTTCTTACCCCAAATATCCAAAATAGGAAGACCTTTTTCCTCTCAGAAATTGTTAGGGTGATAAAAGTGACTCCCACGTCCTGAAACAGCTTCTGAAGAGCCATCAGGGGAGAGAAATGAACCAAACCATCAAATTTAAAAAATGGAATGAGAAAAGCTATTTATTATTTGAAACCAGTTTAGCTTTGTTGTTGTTGTGGCTGTATTTTTCTTTTGTGTAATGATTTCTACTCTCTAGCCTCTTAATATCACTGTACCCAATACAGAAACTTGTGTTTTTCTTGATTATTAAAAGCCTTTGATGGTTTTGTCAACATCTATGGTTAGACACTGACAAGCAAGTAACCTCTAATCCATCAAAAGATCCTTCAACATTTAATTCTGGAGTCTTAAAAATCATTAATTAAAGTTATTGATTTGAAGAATCAGAAATCAACAAATTTAGTGTGTTAGGCAAGGGCATAGAGATTTAGGGATTTTAGTGAATTAGTGAATATTTAGTGAATTTCTAGTGAATTTTAGAAGGATTAGTAGACTTTAGAATCCTTCAGAGGGCCTGAAAACTAGGGCAGAATATTAAGGGTGAAAAGAGCAGTTCTGTGCCCTCTGAAGGTAAACAATATTGGAAGTTAGTCAAAACAAAGGGAAAAGAATTAACAACATGGGAGCCAATTGGTTGAGGGATCCATAACAAATGACATAATGCCATAGAAATGAATATTCATTGGGCAATTGGCATATGGATGAGGCAAGGGGATAAAAAGGGGTGACAACTAGGGGGCGCTCTCTTTTGGCACCTGGCAGTGGCAGAGGGCACTGCTGGCCCTTTTCCCTGGCTCTTAGGCCAAAATAAACTTTTCTGTAGCATGCAACCAATTGCCTTGAGTCCTAACTGATTTTCTTCAAATCATTATCAAATCTCAACTAGGTTGAAATTCCCTCTTCTGTAAACACTATTCAAAGCAGAGGTTTTTCAAACATTTAAGGCACCTTAACACATATACACAACAATGCCTCTGTATGCTCAGGAGCAGATATTTATTAATCTGTTCCAGTTGATTATTTCTTTTTAAAATATTTTTCATTTAATTAATACTCATATTGAGTACTATGTAGAAAAGATCAATGTTGGGAATTCTCTGATTCTATTCAGTGCATGATTCAGGCAGGCTGCCTTTAACCCAGAGGAACAACATTCACTTTAATCCATGAGTGACTTTATTCATACTGCGTCAGCTACGTATCTGGAACTTTCTTTTACCAATTGTTGCCACACAGAAAATGCTTTATCATTCTAAGGACTGGTGGTTAAGCAGAACTACTGTAATTCAGGTTTGTCCTATGGAGTTCAAGGATTAATTAAGAAAGGATATTATCGATCTGATAATTGGATTAATTTTGTAATTTTGTGTAATGCTTTTTCTAAAAAAGATTGTGTAATCTTCCTGCCAAGAACTGAGAGACAGCAACAAAGGTTGGACTAAAATGTAAGGGTTTACTTCTGAAACACCTCAGGCAGACCAGGGATAATTGAATTAAGCTTTGGTATTCAAATAGCTAAGTCTTCCATGCACAGACATGAATTAAAGTTTAATAAATAATAGTTTTATTCACGGGATATAAAAAACCCTACAAAAAGTATAAATAATTAAAGGGGACAATAACTAAGTAGCATATGATCATAGTAGTTTTATTTGTAGCTTTCCTCAAGCAATTGATTGTTAGTTGACCTGTCCTTCCTGCAGTAACCTTCATTTAAATTTTAAGGTTTTGAAAAACTTCTTGTGGGACTTGTTTTTGTCACCTGCGACCAAATGCATAGCTTCTACTACCAGAGAAGTTCCTTCTACTACTACCAGCTATCACTGCCCACCTCTTATGGTGCTCCTATGTCTTCTAGCCATGGCTTTATGAACTCTACACTCTTCCAGTCCCTCTAGAAAACTTCTAAATATGTACTAATATATTTTATGTAGTTACAAATAAAATTTCTTGTTATATTTTACTCAAAAAATTTGCACAGAATTGGAAAATTAATTGGAAAATAAATGCCATCTCCCATCACACAGGAGGTGTACTTATAATCTCTTTAATTTCCTCCTAATTTGAAGGACCCTTACAGAGAAGCTGCTGATTTCTCTTCATGTTGGACTTTTCAATACCATAAGCTAGTTTTTAGGCTGAGCGACAACTCATCTTACTACACTTAGGTAGACCTAGGTGCTTAGAGGTCCATGTACTGCTAGTATTGTAAACACTGTTATATTATAGCTTGATTTTTAGCAGGATTGCCTTTCAAACATAGTGATACAATATGATTAAAGCAAGCATGTCTAAGGCCAACCTGCTGACCTTTCCATTTGCTTTATTTCCATAACTCCATCTGTCACTCAAGCTATTCCCTTTCTTGGGTTGTCATCTTTTCTGCAGTTCTCTGAAATTTTATTGGAGAATGAGAGGGTGTTGCTTGGAGTTGAAATCTGAGATAAGATGTTTACATGTCCTTAGTGCTTCTGGTCCTTTGAAATAATCTGTAAAGTGGTATACTTTAATGTGTTCTCTTTGCTAGGTTTAAAGAGTGGCTGACAGAAATAAAAGGCAACTTAATTTTCCACATATATCACAGAATCACAGAATCACAGAATATTATGAGTTGGAAGGGACCCACAAGGACCATCTAGTCCAACTCACCACCTAACACCCGTACAGAGTCCGAGAGCACATCCCAGAGCGTAACACCACCTAGATCCCTCACAGTCTATACTTTAAGAAATATTTCCACCAAGACAGAGAAGTACCTCTGCCATCACCTAACCACTCAAGCAGCATTCATTCACAACAACAAATTACTGAGTATGAGATAGACTGTCGATACCTAGTTGAAAGTCAGTAGACTTAACATTTCTCAGTGAGATAAATTGGTAGAGTCTTCATTTAAATGGATATAATATTGCTCTTAAAATAAACTGGTTTTTGTTTGCCTGAGTCCACTCTGTTTCTGTTGCAGAATCTGGAAAGCATGGAAGCATCTCTTTGCCAAGCTGAAATAAGTCTTTATAATGACTGTCCTTTAGCCTGACTCTTATCAGTAGGATCCTTAAGTTTATGACAACTTGAAATTATAGATATTCTAAACCACGCTTCTACAAGCAGCTTTAAAAGCTCATGTGACATTAAAATGAGGAAGGCAATGTTTTAAAAAAAAAAAAAAAGAATTCCATATCTGCAAAACATCCATTTGTCTTTGACCATGGATGTATGTTTTAAGAGATTCAGTTCTTTTCTCATAGTTAAATATATGGGTCTGTCTTGCTGTTTTATGATTTTTCTGCAAGTGTGTTTTGCTGAATTCAACTCAGGACTTGTAAAAGCGTTGGCGTAATGAAATGAAGAATCACAGTATTTTTAATTTCTGTTCTGCCAAGTTGCTTTCCATACCTCAACCACATTTAGATGGTTTGTTAGCTGAAGCTATATTTTTAGTTGCAGTGGCAGATGTAATGAGAGCTATTACTGCCTCACAGATGCGACAGACATCAGCTCTCAATCCTCTAGTGTGATTATTGTGCCCTGAATATGAAGCAAGTAAGACGAAAAGGACATTACTAAGGTTCTTCGCTTGAACATTTTATCTAGCAGGTCAGTTCCTGCTTGATACGCAACACCAAACATAGGGCCTGGACATTTCACTGTAGATTTTCTTGACACTGTTAGAAATGTATGGTAGAGAAGGGTTTTTTTATACAAAGCTAGGACATCTGCTATGGTGCTCTGTGTTTATGTACTCCTCAACCAATAAATCAGAAGGGAGCACTGTGATCAGGTCATTGGACAACCCCAAATTAATTATTTCACCCCTGCCTTTGTTTCTTTAAAACAGCTGTGCTATATGGAGCTAGTTTTGCTTAGCATGTTTGATTGCATGTAGGAAGAAGAGGTCTACAAAGGAAAAAATGATAAAGTATTATATATTTTTTCTGTAGGCATAAAAGTATTCTGTATTGTAAATTTTTCCTATTTTGTTTTCAAGTAGAAAAGCAGGAAATATTCTCTCTTCAATAAAACGACAAAATGAGCTAATGTATTAAGAAAATCTCAAAAAAAATCATGAAACATATAACTTCAGATGGAATGTATATAGTATGCTACTATACTGATGGTTAGAGGAGTTTTACTAGAGGAAAAAAAGCCATGGTAAGCAAAAAACAGGTTCGGTTACATAAAATGTCTATCACTGCACTTGCTCAAGGGTACTTATATGTGCGAAGTACTGAACAACAAAGAAAAACAAACAACTGGAAATATTTAATACACTCTTCAGTAGCAGAGTCACAATTATCTTGATCATATCTGAGAATTTTGCCCATGGTCCCTCTCAGATTCTTTTACATACATTATTAATATCTTTTCCTTCTGTGAATGCAGATTTTCTACTCATTCTGTGCAAATGTAGAACACTGTCAGATTGACAGCTCCCTGAAACAGTTTTCTGTATGTTGCAAAATGACTTAAAGAGAAAAAACCCAAATAACAAAGTCTTTATTTATTTACACTGTTGTAAAGGAGGGTGATGGATAGGAATGTACAAAAGTGCTAATTGTTCAAGTCCTCCATTTTTCCTGTTAAAAGGCTCTTCTAGAAGTAGTGAGTTTCACAGGCACCTTTTAAAATTCAGAATGGATACAACAGAAAGCATATTTATGCAGTTGAAATGAAACTCCTTAATCTTATATGCCTATTCTGATTAATTGTTCATAGAATCATGAAATTTTATCTTTTATAAAATATTTCTGAGCTAAGTTTTATCCTCATACCCACCTACTTAGACTATTGCATTTTAATTTTTTTCAGCTCCATGAACACAGACTGAAAATAAAATCCCCAGATAAATTTTTTCTATCTACAATTTAAAAATGTTTCATTACAGTGAAAGAGCATCTATTACATGACCAGAGTCACCTAAAATGGAGCATAATGTTTGGTCATAAACCTTGAGTTTGAAAAATTTAAAATGGTTTAACATCCTGTCTTGACAAAAGCTCCCATAAACTTCTTGTTTGTTTACAATCTAAATTCCATAGTGGCTTTTATTAATCAATACCCAACATGATTTCTTTGAAATAAATGGTCTACAGATATGACAGCAAGATTAATTTGGAAAAGAACAGTATCAAAATATGATCTCATCACAAGACTGGTGAATAAGTGTGAGGTAGTTTTCAATATGAAAAAAAATAACTTTCTGAGTACCTTTGAAGTCTTCTGACTTAAAACAGAATTCTATATATTCTCAGCTTCTATTATTACTTATTCTACATTATTCTAAATCCAGTATTTTGGCTTCTAGCAATCATTGCTTAAGTCCTTATAACAAGATTATCAAAACTTTCAGATTGAAGATTCAAACATTCCTTTAAAAAGACAATCTTTTATTTTACTAACAGTTTCACCTTAGCTCAGCAGAAATGGAGAAAGAGAATACTTGTGGAATACAATCATCAATAAGATAGCCGGACAAATCTTGAAGAGCGAACAGAAAATATCAATAATTGTACATTTTATTAAAAAAAGAGAACAATATTCACAAAGAAGTAGGAAAATATTGAAGGCCTGATGAAAATAAAAAGTCTAAGCCTCTTGACCTAGTTCACCTAGACTTTGTACTGTGTTCCAATATCTTTGTATTCTTTGCTCTGAAATCTGGCTTTAACTTGACACTAGAAAAAATCCTATTTTCAGCTCTCTATATAAAATGAAAATTACTGATGATATAAAGCCAAGTGAAAAAAATATTCTTCTGACTTCCTTTAGGGTGTGGGAGATATATACTGAAATACCTTGACACTGCATGTGTCTCAGAGACAGCAGAATCTTATAGTTATGATGGTATTGCTAAATAAAGGAGGTTGGGGGATTGGTCTTTCGTCCAAACTCAAAGGACAAGAAGCTGCTTTCTATCCACACTGTTGAGGAGTGGGCTTTTCTGTGGTGCATTTATTTTGAAGGGAGCTCTTTAGAATAGTACAAAATTATCTTGACGGTGAGCTGACAGTTAAATGCTAAGTGTATGGGATTTGGTGTCAGCATCCTAAGATGCCATGTCTGTGCTTAATTTTGGGCATGACCTAGAAAAGAAAAGTAGAGTTATAATAGGATTGCTACTGGACTGTATAATTCAGGCTGAAGTAAATTCAAAACCAGTATTTCTAACTGGAAGTGTTATTAACTGTCATTTGGTATGAAAGTAGAGAACACAGTCGACCCTCCAATACCACAGTACCGTGGGTTTTGCCCCATCCCCATGTAGTCCTCCGTTCGTGGAGAATGGCAGCTCATTAATATGCAAATTTGCCCCACACCCTCACGCCGCCCTCCGGCGCTCCGGGACTGTTTCGGCACTGCCCTGCTGTGTATCTGTGTTTGTCTCGGACACCATGTCTAACCTGAGAGTCTGTAAATCTTTCATAACTGCACACAGCCTCCTCGCTTGGAGCGGGGGTGGCTCGCCCTCGAGCGGAGCCAAGTCGCTGCAGGAGTGGGCACAGCACGGGCAGAGCAGTGTGCTCATGGTCTGCATGGCACGGTGTGGGGGTTGATTTGAATATTCCTGACTGTCTAATTTGAATATTCATGGATGTCAAGTCATGCAGGTGCAGTTGCAAAATGGGCCTCCTTAATCACTGAAAGATCATGCCGCGAAGATGTGAAGCTGTTATCTGGGGGCACAAAGTGGAAGAAGGCTGACTGTATTATGTTTTATAGGAAAAAAATTCTCTCTTCTCAGATGGATTCTAACAAAGGTCTTTAGAAAATGTATTTATTTATTTCATTTATGAGAATGAACATTAGATCAAATCCCTAAGAGAATGACTCCCAAATACACCCAATATTCAGCATCAATATCTGATGCCAACTTGCTTCCTCAAGTAGTCTGTTAAAGGAATGTGACTTTCATCAGATAATATATACTCTTACATTTGAAATTGTAGTTTGGCAGAAATATCCCTAAGTGGAAAATTGAAAGTGTTAAAACTGACAGTTAAAAATGACTATAAATTCTTTCAAATTTTGCTGACATTGAATTCCTAATAAACATACTAGAACCTTAAAATTGCCTAACCCACTTAATTTACACTTTATGTGGATTCAAAAATCAGTGCTTAAATAAAAATAATGTAAGTACTATGGAAATGATGGGTTGATGAGAATATTAGGCTTATATTTGGTTTTCTCCAAATTTGCCTTTATTTGCTGTGATGAATAGTAATATGACAAACAACATATTTCACTGTCAAAATCTCTCCTGATATTTTGAAATAATTATGAAAGAAATTCACTACTACAAGTATTCCAAACTATTCAGAGGATTTCATATTGATATTGCTTCCTTCAAGAACTTCAAAGTATTTTCCAAGTGGTAGAGGTTTTAAAAAAAGAATAGATTTTCTATGTAAAGTGTTATGAAATTCCTTAGAACTTTAAGTGGCTAAAATTGCTTATTCACTGGTGGTTCTTGAAAAAGAGAAGAAAGCCACTTAGGAATTCCTGGGTAAATTATAAAATATATTTCAGCAAAAGGTTGATGTAAACGTGAGAAGAGTATTTTCCAGGTTAACTATGGTTAATTCCTTTATGTATTGAAGCAGAACTGGTGTGTTTAGAAATACCTTGCAGTTTTGTATGTGAAATCTAGGATACATACTTCTTGAGGTAAATGCTTAACAATGGCTGAAATAATATTTCCCATAAGAATAGTATAATTCAGAGATCTAAATCATTTACTATTCTACCCCTTTAAGGTAAAGTACACAGAATCACAGAATATTCTGAGTTGGAAGGGACCCACAAGGATCATCGAGTCCAACGCTTAACACTGTCTCCCTGGCGGGAATCGAACCCGGGTCTCCCACTTAGCATTAAAATATTCCAAACATATTCTTAAAGCATTATGCAAAACTGGAGAGGACAGACAAAATTAAAGATAGTCTATATACAAAAATTTTTGTGTCATAGAGGAGACCCTATGTTATCATTAGTTTCTTCTTATATGCATGAATTGTTTTAAATATCCTTCCAATCTAGCCTGTACTTTCTGATGTCTGTCTAAAACAATGCTTGTAAACCCCATAAGCACTTATTCTTCAACAGGTTCCCTCAATGCCAGTTTTTCAATAACTGGAAAAAATCATGGCATTTCATTGATGACAATTAATTCAGAGCTTTGTGAGTCTGTAGTCCTGGCATTTTTTTGTTATCAGAGCTTAACTGGTGATTGCTGAAATGTATCTTGTGGAATCACCTTAGTGGCACATCTATCTCAGACTAAATGTTATTTGGAGGCATTCGTTAGAACGCTTGGGAAGAAAATGCCATACTGTAAATGCTATCAACTAGATTAATAGCCGTGGCAGGTCATTATACTGTATTTTTTTGTCCCATATGAGTTCATAAGGATTTATGTAAATGAGAATACATGCATAATGCTGCAGTAAATAGTGTGACTAAACTGTTTTAAACATGAAGGGAAACGGATGCGTGAAATGTCTCAGTGTAACTCCTTCAATATCAAAGCATTCTATATTTAATTCTCTTTATATATTTTTTTAATTCTAAAAATGTCAAATGGAAATTAATGATAGAATTTTTTTAAAACTTTAATATTGTTTAATCTTGATATTTTGAGTTCTCATTGAAGTTATGAAGGAAACCTAATACCAAAATATTAATCTTGAAATATGGGGGGGAAAAAAATCACTGACTCAAGTTATTTACGGTGTTCATCGCAATAGCTTACAAACATGTTGAACAGGCAGTTCACAGCTTTGGAACAACATAAATCAGTGTAGATGAACGATAGCTAAACTTGAATAGACAGTTGCATAAAAGAGAGCTTGACTCTGAGGCCAAGTTTGAATGTCTCTATGGTACTTGGCTAAGGGTTTTCTCCAGGACATGCGATGATCCTAAGGCATAAGCACAGCTGCAGGACTGTGTTAATCTGGAGTGTTTGCAGTGAGGGGAAGCTGAGCTGCAGCCCAACGCCAGTTGGAATAATGTTAGAGAACTACAGAGGATGGAGTATTTTCAAGTTTAACAACATTACCTGAAAGGGAGGTGTAGCCAGCTGGGTGTTGGTCTCTTCTCTCTGGCTACCAGTGATAGAACAAGAGGACACAGTCTTAAACTGCGTCAGGGGAGATTTAGACTGGACATTAGAAGGAACTTTTTCACAGAGAGGGTGATCTCTCAGTGGAATGGGCTGCCCAAGGAGGTGGTGGAGTCACCGTCCCTAGAGGTGTTTAAGAAAAGGTTGGATGAAGTTCTTGGTGGCATGACCTAGATATTAGGGAAGTGTGTTATAGGTAGGATGGTGTGTTGGTAGTAGGATGGCAACAGGTGAGGTAACAGGTTTGGCTAGATTAGGTAATAGGTGATAGGTTGGACTTGATGATCTCTATGGTCTTTTCCAACCTTACTGATTCTGTGATTCTGTGATTATAGTCTTATCAATACAGCCCTTTGAGAGTAGTTGAAAAGGTCCAAAATTAACTATGCTATTCATACAGAATATGCCTAAACTAATAAATAAAACAAATCAAAGGTAGGTCTCTGACCTTATAAATAAATTACAGGACACAGCTTCTGTCTATGTTGATGAAACAGGGTGGCCATAACCAAGTTCTCTACTGAGAACAGTGTCACTTACATGCAAATTTTGTCTTGCCTGACCATTGGTTCAAGACCACAAGTTAGGACAGGCTAAAACTGAATCAAAGACAAAACAATCTGTCCCTGTTTAGTTTATAAATATAGACATAGAAATGAGTGGTAAACTTTAGTGGTTGGATAATTAATTTGTTGTAAGTTGAGCTGAAGCTCACATGAGCATGAATAGTAGAGCTCTAAACCCTTCCACACAATTTCAGTCATGTACTTTCAGGCCACACTTACTCCAGGTAAGTCCTGTAAGTTTGGGCTTTAGACAGGTTAGTACATAGAGGGAGGTCAAGTAGACCCATGGTAGTTAAGTATACACAGATAGAAAAACAAATCTAGTCTTCAGTGAATTTTCTTAGTACATTTTAAGGGCAATCAAATACTATCTTTGACCTGGCCTATAGTAGGATTGGATATACTTAATCATTGTGACTGGAAGTCATCCAACAGAAAAAATCTGAGCTAGGTATTTTAAATATTTTGTAAACAGTATAGATTAATAGGCACTGTGGGCCTACTTCAGTTGACTAAACCTAGATATCTTGGGCTATTATAGAGCTCTAGGAGGCCTATTTGCACTGGGCTGGCATATGACAAAAGAAATATCTTACAAGTTGCAATCATCAGAATTAGCAGATGGTAAGGAGATGGAACACATAAGGTTAGGCACCTGAATGTGACTTTTCTACACAAAATTAATCTGGTCTATTTAGATTAGAATATGAAATTAGCCTTTGGATCAAAATCAATATTAGAATGATACGTGTTTGCTTTATCTGCGTCTGTTTAGTCAGATGAAGCTCTAGTTTTCAAAACATTGATACAACAAATGGCAGTTATGGAATGCCTATCCTAACTTTCTAAATTGTCTTTGCAGACCACCTTTAAGTAGCAGTGATCATATTTTAATATATATATATATAATAATTTTAATTTTGTTGTTATTTTATAAAGAAGCTACAGGAAATGATTTAATTATTTCTAAACCTCCACCAAAAGCTAATTATTTTATTGATTTCATTGCATCTAGATGGCGGACTCTGTCCTGATATTGTGAAACCAAGTAAAAATCAAATGAAATATCATAATTGCTGGAAGGATTAATTAAAGAAACAATTGTATACTTCTAATGAACACTGTTCTTATATCATCCTAAACTAATTTTAGAGGGGTTTTACTTGAATAAGAGTGCCAGTCCAGGGACATCTTCCCATTCTGTAGTATTCATGCTGTTATAATTTCTTACAATGTATTATTATGAGCTGTATTATATACTCATCAGACAAGTGAAAAGTTACAAAAGCAAATCTTTATTTGCAGACAATATACAGTGAATCCCTGGTGCATTGCGACTTCTGCATTACGACCCCACCCATTTGCGAGGAAATTTTCTTGCAGTTTTGATTCAACAATTTGCAAGTTTAGCCAGCCGAGCCGACACATGAGCAGTGCCTCTACTCTGCCGAGGGACGGTGCTGTAGTGCCTGTGGGGCGGGACTCACTCCGCCCTGCAGAGAAGTGGCTCGCAATGGCGGCACTGTGCCCCTGTCCCTGACCCAGGAAACTGCTCCACGAAAGTGAGGCAAGCGAGGTTGGGCAAACGCTGTGTGCTGGGAGGTGGCAGCTGTCGCTCTGCCAGGAGGAGGCTTCTGTTCCCCCGCCCTCTGGGACCGTCCGGGCAGCTCAGCCTCTCCTGGGACCGGCGGATGTTAAAAGAAAGGAAACTCTGATACCAACCCGACCCCCCCCCATGCCCACCGCCCTGAGGGCTTCTCCATGCTGCTGTGGTCGCTCCCACAGCCCAATTCCTGCACCGCTTCTCCCCCTCCACCTCCGACCCCAGTGATCGTGCCCACGCCAGCAGCCCCCGCACTGGCAGCCCCCACGGCATGATCACCGGGGTCAGCGGGGGGGGGGAAGTGGCGCGGGGTTTGGGCTATGTGATCATGGTTGCAGTAGCCTGGAGAAGCCCACAGATTCTCGGGGGGGAAGGGGGTGTTTCCCGAGTCAGAGGAGGTTCAGAAAAGGTTCCTTTTGCTCCCCTGTGCTCAGAGAGCCCAAGGGGAGAAGCAGAAAAGTGTCTGCAGTGCTTCGGAGTGTCGGGGGGTGGGGCAATGGCCTTGGCCTGCATGCATATTAATGACCTGCACTTCTTTGTGGGTTTGGCTTTTTGCGAGGCCCATGGCCTGACCCGTTCCTTGCAAATAAGGGGGTATAACTGTATTAATTTTTTTCCCATTCTCCGTATTTTGTTCAGGGGCTTTTCAGATTCAGCGTATACTTGGAAATATATCTACATTTCTTTTGATTTAATCTTCCAACAAAAGACTGTAAGATTCCAAATAATAGGCTGTCATTTTCTTCATTATCACATGCATATCTTTTCCTTCTCTATAGTTATTTTACTTGTGGGTCATTTTATTTGCATTTGAGCAAGAGCAAAAAATCCTCCTGCCAAAAAACAAATTAGCTTTTTACTTTGTTTAATAACTGCACCCAGTTCCAGATGCCACCAAACAGCATTAAACAGTAAGTCCTTTGAACAAAAACTCAGTGGTGCATAACATACTTGATTAGATGTACGCTTTTGTGAAAGAGCCATTATTCTTAGAAGGCATATTTCATTACCATTAATCTAAGTCTAAATCTATGCATCCATAACCTAATAACTCCATCTGAAATATGTAATGTTATTTAGCTAATCTTAGGATTTCTTCTAATATTTTTGGGTTTTTGAGATAATATTTGAGGGTGAAGAAATATATTTAGTATAGCCTGTTGTTGTTTCTTCAAGCTCAGGTCAATTGCGTCTAGGAAGAAAAAGGTTTTACTATTTTACTCCCTGCTTTATTTTTCTCTTCAGGTGAAACAAAACAGTATTCTCAGCAGTTTCCGAGCAAACACATCATTTCCAATTACTTTTTCGTATCAGTTTCTGTGCCTAGATTACTGAATACCTTTTGCTTCAGTCAGTCTTCTCCATTTGCAAAGAGTAGCATAGGTGCACTACTATGAGATGACGTGTATAATTTGTCTACATACATCAATTAACAATATTAGTAAAATACATATACTTTCAAAACTAATATGAAATTGAGCCATCTTCTCAGATGACAATAAGTTTCCCAATTGACAAGACAAATTTCTTAGTTTTACTGGAGTCTTGATTTAAATGTGTTTCATGATTTATTAGTGAGCAAATGTAGAATAATGTCTGCAGGTGATTTTATGGAGCCAAGCAATTTATGTCCTTGTATTTTATATCTCCGTAAAACACTCTTACTAGCAATTAAAAATTTAAACATCATTCCATAGTAATCACATAAAATTTGCTTTAAAATGTAACTTGGCATTAGGTGAAATTCACTACATTTTGCTCACATTAAAATTTTGATGAATTAATTTAGGATATTATAAATTTTTATCTTCTATGTAATAGTTTCCTTGGGAAGTAATGCACCAAGAGATGAGAAAGATAAACTTCAGCATTAGAATGTCATCTACTAGATCTTTATATTGCATAGAATTTTCATAATATATGATTTTTAGAAAACATGTATGCACACAAGACGAAGGGAGGCTCAGATGGATGGAGCATGGTGCCCATGGCTCCAGGGTTGTGGGTTCGATCCGTGGGCAGGCATTTGCTTGGGAGTTGTACTAGATGATCCTTGTGGGTCCCTTTCAACTCGGAATAACCAGTGAACTTGTGAACATGTCATGATTCATGTGGGTTTTGCTACAAATTAATTATAATTTAATATTATTTAATATATAATTGAATTAATTTCAGTGTGAATATTGGGTTTTCTGTGGCTGGGTTTCTGGCAATGGGGGGGCTATGGGAGAGGCTTTTCTTCAAGAAGTTGCTGGAAGCCT